>JAHPZR010055269.1:0-18880 GCA_019787425.1 Platygyra sinensis | reverse complement strand
TGAACAATAATGAAAGTGCGGTAGGATAAAAGCCTTATACAATTTGACCAAAGTGGCTTAAGAAATCAGTTTTCTAAATCTTATCATGACATTTAACTGATTATTAATCTTTTTGCATACCGAAGATATGTGTTTATCAAACGGAAGTTTGTTGTCAATGTTCATACCAAATATGTCGATTGAATCTTTCACTGGAAAGGAGAAAGTATCCCGTGTAAAATAATCCCATGGAAGTCCATGGAATTCCATGGAAGTCCATGGAGTTCCATGGAATTCCATGGACCTCCATGGAGTTCCATGGAACTCCATGGAGTTCCATGGGGTTTCCATGGATGATCCATGGAACTCCATGGAACTCCATGGAGTTCCATGGAGGGTCTATGGAATTCCATGGAGGGTCCATGGAATTTCATGGAGATTCCATGGAACTTCATGGAGTTCCATGGAGATCCATGGAACCTCCATGGAACTGCATGGACTTCCATGGAACTTCCTTAGAGCTCCATGGAAGGATAAACATTCCATGCAAAGTGATCATGCATGGTCAGTGTCTGTTCCATAAAAATCAAAGTAAGTTGATGATTGCATTACTTATTAAAAATATAACATTCAGCAATAATTATTGACATATATATCACTACCAAATGCAGTTTCATAAGAATCCCATGAAATACTCATGAAAAACCCATGAATCTTTTTTCAGGGCCATGAATATTGCATTTTCCAATTTTTTATGGCCTCTTTGAAACCCATTAATTTTTTTATGAAAATTATTTCATGGTTCGTACAAAAACGTTTCTTAATGGCCATGAAAAGTTGGTGATGATCTAAAACCCAAAATTAAATGCATAATCATGAAAATCTGTTTTCATGGCCATGAAAATTCACAAATTACCGAAGTTAAATTAATGGGCCATGAAACATGTATCAGTAGATTTCATTGGCCCATGAAATTGCCCTGGAAGTTGGAAATGTACTGATCCGACCCGAATTTAAAAGGTTACTTACTTGAGGTGTTCTTAACAAAGGTTGGAATTGTTGGGGATTTTATGTGAATGGAGTTTTTCAGGCTGAGTACACAAGTCAATTTCTCGTGATTTCTACAAATTATATAGTTTATTGTCTGATCACTGATTTCTATTAAAAGCCTGATGACAAAATTAAAAATACCGGCAATGTCGATATCAAGGCCACAACTGTTTATCTCCAGACTACAGTTTCGTGTCTTCATCACGTGCATTACTGTATGTTTTCTCTTTCTCGTAAAAAGGCTGATTATTTTGCCATTCTGTAGTAGTTAAATAGCTTGGAATAGCTATGCACCTCTCCAAATGATATCTGAGTACTTTTCAGCTTGTGGCAGGTCTCTAAATTGTGTAAAAAAGCCGAGTTCTTTTGTTGAATTCGAACATGCCCGAAATGAGCGGCCATGTTGAATTTGAATGCTGCCAGACCCTGGGAACAAGTATTCTGACCCATGATGCAATGCAGTGAAAAACGCGGTCGATTTCAACGGTCAAACCATTACAGCAGTGTGACTTCGAAAAGCTCTGGGAAATGATGTTTAAAAGCAACAACATCTGGATTTTTGGCTCTAGGAACAATTGTAAGTATGAAGAATCGTAAACCTTCTGGATTAGGACTTAAAAAACTGTTCTTGATGATCTGTACTGCAATGATTTACATGTATCACTTACTGAACTCGATAATTATGTTTTGATCTTTGTCTTTCTTCTTGTCCATTTCAGCTTTTATGCGTTGATCTGAAATCATGTTTCTCTTATGAGCAATTGCTTTTCGTTAACATGTAGCCTTTTAAGTGGTGAAACTGAACAAAACTTATTGTCTGATTTTAATCACATGCTGCTGGGTGTTTTTGTTGTAGTTATTGAAGCACGAAAGCCTGAAGTATGCATACACTTGGTTGAAAAGCTAAGTGAGTATCAATTCACAAACATAATCGATGCTACTGTCAGTATTTCCATCATAATCTGTGGGATCCAACTCAAAATACACAGCAGTCTTCGAGGCAATAATTCCAACTTTGGAGTTTAAGCACAATTACATTTAAGAAAATTAGTAGGCTGAAATATATTGTATGGGTAACCGGTCGTTTCGCCTACTGTCTGTTCGCCTACGTCTAGAGTCGATTCGCCTACGTCGAATATGGCAATTCAAGTGCGTCTCAATGAGGTGAAAAAGGTGAAAAAGGTGTGTGAATATTCCTCGTTCTAGAAAAACAGGCGAAAAAGGTGTGAATATTCCTCGTTCTTTAAAATGGCACCCACAAACTTAAGTATAGAACTACGACAATTGCTTTTTGAATTCACCGCATCAAGCACAAATCAAAACGACTGACTCCGACATCGCACGCAGTTTAAGACATAGGTGAACTTACAAATTGGACGTAGGTGAAACGACCGTAATTCATTGTATGCCATATTAGAGAAGCCTTTGACTTTAGGAAATAAAAGATTTCTTGAACAGAAACAAGATATTTCGATTTCAGCTGGTCTTTAGTCTCCTTTGGATATGTGACAAAAAATACATGATATAGATTCTTGTAAGAAGTGTACTTTAATGAAGACTACACTGTCACTTTGGCAAGTGACATAATCACATTGCCTTTTGTTGCTGTATTTGGGTATATTAAAATTTAAATTGTTCCATGAAAACAGTGATTTTTTTTCAAATTCTATGCAAGTACATGGAAAAACTCCATGGAATTCCATGGGAAAAAAACCTCCATGGAATTCTATGGAATTTCATGAAAGAAAAAAAAACCTCCATGGATTTCCATGGAATTCCATGTCCCAAACCCAGACAGAATTCCACGGAGTTCCATGGAAAAATTTTCCATAGAACTCCATGGAATTTCCATGGAACTCCATGGAATTCCATGGAATTCCATGTCCCAAACCCAGACAGAATTCCATGGAGTTCCATGGAAAATTTTCCATGGAACTCCATGGAATTCCATGGAATTCCATGGGGTTATTTTACACGGGATACTCTGTATCACCAAGGATCAAGGCGAGATGTGAAACTGTGAGCAGCTTCTTGGCTCATTGGGTTTGTTTGTCTATCGAGTTGGAACCCTAGACAAATTGAATGATGCCTTGTCTGATTATGGGCCTGAAAACTGTAGAGGTTTTCCTAGAGTAACAGTTAAAGAACGGAAAGGGCAACAAACAGGAATAGAGAGACAAAATATACATGTTGCATCTTTTTCAGGTACTGTCATCAGTCCTTTAGTCTATTGTTAATCACAAACATAATGCTACATGTATGATAAATATGCCAAGAGAATGAGCCCATTTTCAGAGTGAACATGAAACTTTGTGAACATAGTTGTAAACAAAGTCTTAGGAGACAACCTTTTTAATTTTCACTCCATTTGCTCTAAGAAGGTCATGGAGTAGTATAGGTACTGGTGCCTTTTAATGACACTGATACAAGTTTGGTGGCCGGTACATTCTTTATCAGGATTGATGGAGAGAGAAGTTCTTTTAAAAGAACTTTAAAGAAATTGTGGCAAGGTCACTCCCTCTTGAGAAAGTCACCTATTACTATGAGGAATGTCCTGGAGCTGCAAAAGAGGTTCTGCTGATCTATGTCACCTTTTCTGAATAGAGGATATCAGTGGGTTAACTTATAGCAAGATTTTGAATAATTACTGAGCAGAATGTAATGTTTTATATCATTTGATACATATGAATTCAGTCTGGGTTGAGGTGATGTCTAAGGGGATAATTAATTATGTTTCTCAACAGAAACAATGTAATCAACAATGCCCTTATTTGCAGTTTGCAGATGAGATGTACTCAACAGGGGAACCTTTGTCAGAGACTACAGTACGTGACAAGAAATAGTTGACCTCAATGACATAAAAGGTGAAGGGACATCTGAAAGCAGCTTATTGGCTCACTATTTTTATAAATTATTCACTTAATAAATTTTTATTTAAATCATCAACCTTTTCAATATTCATAACTTTCTTAAGATCTGAAATACATGTAATTATTTTTCTTGATATTATCATTACTGTTGTTGTTCTTGATATTACTATTGTTATTGTTTTGTTATTGTTGTTATTGTTATTGTTATTACTATTTAAAGTAAATACATTGTAATCTTGATTTAACTCCTTTACGCAACAAACTTTCCCCACATACATGTAAGGTCATCTATCTCTCCACCCCAGGCTATGAATGGCTGGAAACAAACTTAACTTAATCAGGGAAACCCTGGGGTGCTCCAAACTACAACAAAGTGGTCCATTTTATTCCCATTAAATGCTGATAATTTGTTGGATTCTTTTTATGTTTTTGGCTGTAAGAACTTAAAGTCTTCTTGGAGAACCTGAAGGAGAGTTGGGTTAATAGACAAAAAGAAGTAGAAGAAAGATTCCTGGAGCTGGAAGAACAGTGCGGCAATCAGGAACCCCTACCGAAGAAAAGGAAAAGAGGGAAGAAGAAAAAACTGGAAGACCACACTGATCTCTTTGCAAATTATGCAGCCCAAGTTCAAATTGATTTTTTTGTCAAGGTAAACTGAAAGCTAACTTTAACATGCAAGTAGGTTGCATGCACTCCATTAAGTCATTCAGTTATAAAAATGTCTGACTGGAAAATCAGTGTAATTGTTCAACAACCCACATTGTCAGCTAAAAGATTTAGCAATGTTATTTATGAAGAAACGTAAAGTTTAGCTGCTGTAACCTTATTCATCTAATACTTAACTGTTGTCAGGTTTGCTGTGATTGGAGGGAAATTGCCCACACAATGCATGACAGAGTCTTTGAAGACCATAAAGAGCAATTCATTGATATCCATGATGTGAAGGTATTATTTTTATATTGAAAGCAATTATTATTCTTTTATGAAGCTGTTGTGGCCATAGCCCTTGTCCATATACTGTACACACCTGCTTAAACTGTTGTGCAATTTGTTTGAATTGACATAAAATGACAGGCTAACACCTTTATGAACTAAGAATTTCAACAATGGCTTTTGTACACCCTAATGCTAAAGCTGTATGTTATTGTCAAAAACTACATGTTTGTCTGTAGTGCCAAAATTATTGTGGATACAGTCAAAAATGTTAGATATGGAGAGGGTACCCATAAATAATGTTGTAATTTTGTATTGCAATCTTGATTTCTTTTGCTATAATTGCTAGTGCAAGGAGTGGGGCTTTTTGCTGAAAAAGCGATTTGGAGTCCATCTTGGTACTGGTGATTATGGGCACCTTGTCATAGATCACAGTGCTATTCTCCTACGGCATTTTAGGTCCATCTATAAATATTCTGGACAAGGATTCGAGGCTTCTCACAAGCTACACAGGCAGTTGTATTCTAAGGCAACAAATCATGATTCATCTGGACCTGGCCAGTCATGTGAGTTACAAGATACTGTGTTATTTTCATCATCCTTGTTATCATAATCATTACTGTTATCATTAGTAATAAATAGTTATTTTTCTTATTATAATCCAGTCACACTAGTTTCAGTCACTTTTATTTCTGAATACTCCTTACAATAAGACTGTGGAGGTCATAATGATATGGAATCAAATTTAAATGAAAGAGAGATAAAATGTAATATCAAATAAATTGGGTTTGAAATTATTTTCTCTTCCTATAGTGAATCAAATTCTCATGCACTGGTATGCAACCACGCTGCTGTCATTGAGGTATTCATTCCAACAAGCTGAAAATTGTTTATGGCCAGTAAGTATAAAAAACTGTGTATGGGTCATGAATTGACCTAGGTAGAAAACAAATTGACCTAGGTTGAAACAAGTTGACCTAGCTTGGTTGAAGCAAATTGACCTAGGCAGAAAACAAATTGATCTAGGTGGAAAGCAAATTGACTTAGGTGGAAAAAATTGATAACATATTGTGTGATATTAGCATTTGCCAGCATACAGAGTTAATATTCCTTTTTTTTTTCATTCTTAGGAAAGAAAACATTTTCCTACCGTAGATGTGGCTGGAAAAGCGCTGGTCATAAAATGAGATCTTGGACAGGAGCTATGAACTTGGGTTCAAGTAATCAACAACTTGTTTGAGCAAATGTTTGGAAGAGACTTCCTTACATACTACTATGATAAAGACCATGGCACTAGGGTCGAGGACACAGTGACATCCAGTATTTTAGAATACTGCCATGATCATTGGGAAAGTCACTATGGTGTCCACATCCATCCACAGCCACCGCAAGATCTTTCTGGTAAGTGTCACTCAATAGCTACCAACTTGGATTCAGAGACTGACATGCTGAATGAGCCAGCCCCACAACAAGATCTTTCTGTTAAGTGTCACCCAAGAGCTGCCAACCTGGTTTCAGATACAGACATGCTGAATGAGCCAACCCCACCACAAGATCTTTCTGTAAAGTGTCACCCAATAACTACCAACGTGGATGTAGTAGATTCTGCCATGCTGAATAAGCCAGCCGCAATACTCAGTTTAGCGTCTGAACCAGCTAAATGTAACTTGGAGTCTGTCACTTCTCATTCGTCTCCTCAACTAAAGGCTACAGTTGTCATTGAGGATCAAGGTGAGACCGTCCTGCCACAGCAAACTGCCTTGCAAGTTGCATTGGCCAAAGCTAGCACAAGAGGTGAAGAAGCTGCTCTACACAGTTTACTTCCACCACTGGCTGCAAGATCTCCCTTGACACTCAGGCCAGTTTATGGTAAAGCCTCGAATGCTGATCCCTTCTCGTAAACAGAATGTCTCGGTGAAAGTGACATCCGGAAGGCTCAGAAAGTTCTGCATGATGCTAAAAAGGCTGGCATGAATCCTACTGGTATTGACATTGTAGGCAAGGGTCGTTTTTCTGAGAGTGCCCTCTGTATCCTAAAACGCTTCTGCACACTAGCTGACACTACCCGCAAAGTGTCTGCAGAAGCTAACAGGCTTTCAAAAATGAATTGCTCATCTGAAGATCTTGTGTGATTACAAGATGCGCTTTGGCATCATCCAACAAACCACCCCATACTAAAGTATGGTAAGAAGGGATTGGATTCCATGTCATATTCTGATCTTGTTGAGGAACGGTATATCGATAGCTTTGTCATTGATATATGTATCAGTAAGTTTTTGGATGATGCCAGAGAAAATGGGAAGAATGACACTGTGTATTTTCCCACAGAGTTTTATGATTGGATGAGCTGCAATGGCAAGAATTTCCAGCAGCGACAATTAAATGAAACAACAAAGCACCTCTCAAATGTCAATGATTTGCAGCAAATTCTAGTGCCAGTTTGCATGCCTAACCATTGGGGCTTAATCTTTGTTGACTTAGCCCATAAAGAGATGTACTTTGATGATGGCTTGCAGTCAGCAGTTCCTACCGCATCCCTTCCATCAGTCAATAGGGCATTAGAGTTACTCTCTGAAATCTACCCACACCATCCATCTTTCCAAACAAGGTTTTGGAAAAACTATCCAATGTTTCGGTGCTTTGGTATGCCATCTCAGGCACCGGTTAACTCAAAAATGATTGGTGTTGGAAGCTGTGGGATTGGTGCGATCATGGCTGCAAGGGATATGACTCAGAATGGGTCTTTGTGCATCAACAACTTCCAGTGGAGATTTTCTGATATGGATCAACACAGAAAAACTTTAATGTTGCAGCTAGATCCTTGAATGGAGCACTCCATAGAACCATGGTGTTCCACACTATTTTTCCTGTCTTGGCTAGGCAGTCCCATTTAAACTGCGCTTATATGAGGGCAGAAAATCTTTATTTAGCTAGTTCTGCCTCTCTTGGGTAGTCAGTCCTATTTAGGCTGTTGTTATCTCAAAGCGGAACTTATATTATTCATATTTTTTTGATCCAGTTTTGTCTCTCTTGGATAGTCAGTCCTGTTTGGGCTGTTGTTATCTGAAGAACAGAACTTTTATTTTGTTTTCATTAATTCATTATTTTTTTGTTTACCCAGTTCTGTCTCTCTTGGGTAGTCAGTTCTGTTTGGGCTGTTTTTATCTGAAGAACAGAACTTTTATTTTGTTTTCATTAATTCATTATTTTTTTTGTTTACCCAGTTCTGTCTCTCTTGGGTAGTCAGTTCTGTTTGGGCTGTTGTTATCTGAAGAACAGAGCTCTATTTCATTTTATTTTGTTTTATTTTATTTATTATTATTGTTTATTTTGTTCCTCATTTTTTTGACCCAGTTCTGTCTCTCTTGGGTAGTCAGCCCTGTTTGGGCTGTTCTTATCTGAAGAACAGAACTTTTAATTTCACCTCATTCTGTCTCTCTTGGATAGTCAGTCCTGTTTGGGCTGTTGTTATCTGAAGACAAAGACCTGTTTTTTTTATTTATTAATCCCCCCTTGCTGTTTCCACCTCATGGTCCGTACCTTGTCGTGGTGAGGTGGCTTGTGTGCCTCAGTGACCTGTTTGAAGCAAATCTAGTAAAAGATTCCGTCTCTATTGATCTACTAAATCAAATGAAAGGTAGAGGCCAGACTAAAACGGACCATCCTTTCTTAAATGCCTTTGGGTAAATTTCAAACAAATTTTAATCAGTTAGAATTCTTTACGCCCTTGTCTGAAGTTTACCCATTTATCATACATCTGACAATCACTTGAAACCATTAATGCGATAAGAGGATACCAAGGCCTTTTTATCAGTGATGTCAGAATTGGGGCCTGGCATACTTGGCATAATGGACCCAAATAGAAGGAGGTATGTTAGTTTTTTTTCAGCTTTCCCTTTCACATATTCTGCTCGTTTCGAATAATGTTGTTATTTCTTACCCTGTCCTGTTTCTCTCGTTATTTCTTTTAACCCAGTTCTGTCTCCCTTGGGTAGTCAGTCCTGTTTGGCCTGTTGTTATCTGAAGAACAGAACTTTTATTTGTTTTAATTCATTACTTTTTGTTTACCCAGTTCTGTCTCTCTTGGGTAGTCATCCCTGTTTGGGCTGTTGTTATCTGAAGAACAGAACTTTTATTTTATTTTATTTTTTCTATTTTATTCTGTTATTTTATTTTATTTTATTTATTTATTTATTTATTTTTATTTATTTTCATTATTCACTCGTTTCTTGTTTTTGTTTTTTTGAACCAGAGGTGTCTCCCCTTGTTTGGGCTGTTGTGTGTCAGACCTTGTTAGCTCTTTTTTTTTTTTAAAAAAAAAAAGCCATTTTGTGTCTATTTCAGTCATTTTAATAACTGTAAACATGGCAACTCTCGTGGCAAAGCAAAGTTCACTGTTGTCGGCAAGAGTACTTATCAGGTATGAGAGCTGTTGGTGCATACTTTCAGTTTTATTTTTGACAGACAAATGTTTCCTTAAACTTCATCAAATTGTGTGGAATCCGGTAGAAGGAGACTGTTCCTTTTTGGATTGGTATTTTCAATCAAATTTGCACTTTTGAAATATAAAATCTGAATGTCAACTTTCCGTGGTTAGTGCTCGAAAACAGTTCAGGCCACCAGATGACCTCAAACTCTCTGGTTAACCTTCCTTCGCCAGGCCCGACAACCACTTGAATTTTCAAGGTGGGAGACACCTTGGCAGTCCCACGTTTTGCTCTCTCTTTGGCTGTCTCTAGTGCCTCTTTAGCAGTTTGCGGCTTGTTTCTTTCCTCTACCTCCTTGTTTCCCAGGTAAGTCTTCTTAAGCTTTAAGGGAACAGCACTTTGTTGACAGAGGGCAGTTACAATATCGCTTAGGTCGTAGTCTCTGTAATGGAACACATTGGTCTTTTCTCTCCAAACGGGGGGACGTAGGTGCCTCTTTTCTCTTCCGCTGTTTATAACTGCATTTGGCATATCAGCCAACAAAATTTGGACATACTCTTCTGGAACATAGTACCTTTCAACGTGACTCCATTTCCCTGAAACAAATGAAGATATTGTACAATGCTATATTCATCATAATTTTGTAGGGTAGCATCATTGGTTCTTGAAAACAAAACAATTAACTGCTTCGATTCTATTCGCTAGTTTAAATGTTTCCAAGTCAAGAGATCTATGATAATGAAAATAAATAAAAATAAATAAATAAATAAATAAAATAAAATAAAATAACAGAATAAAATAGAAAAAATAAAATAAAATAAAAGTTCTGTTCTTCAGATAACAACAGCCCAAACAGGGATGACTACCCAAGAGAGACAGAACTGGGTAAACAAAAAGTAATGAATTAAAACAAATAAAAGTTCTGTTCTTCAGATAACAACAGGCCAAACAGGACTGACTACCCAAGGGAGACAGAACTGGGTTAAAAGAAATAACGAGAGAAACAGGACAGGGTAAGAAATAACAACATTATTCGAAACGAGCAGAATATGTGAAAGGGAAAGCTGAAAAAAAACTAACATACCTCCTTCTATTTGGGTCCATTATGCCAAGTATGCCAGGCCCCAATTCTGACATCACTGATAAAAAGGCCTTGGTATCCTCTTATCGCATTAATGGTTTCAAGTGATTGTCAGATGTATGATAAATGGGTAAACTTCAGACAAGGGCGTAAAGAATTCTAACTGATTAAAATTTGTTTGAAATTTACCCAAAGGCATTTAAGAAAGGATGGTCCGTTTTAGTCTGGCCTCTACCTTTCATTTGATTTAGTAGATCAATAGAGACGGAATCTTTTACTAGATTTGCTTCAAACAGGTCACTGAGGCACACAAGCCACCTCACCACGACAAGGTACGGACCATGAGGTGGAAACAGCAAGGGGGGATTAATAAATAAAAAAAACAGGTCTTTGTCTTCAGATAACAACAGCCCAAACAGGACTGACTATCCAAGAGAGACAGAATGAGGTGAAATTAAAAGTTCTGTTCTTCAGATAAGAACAGCCCAAACAGGGCTGACTACCCAAGAGAGACAGAACTGGGTCAAAAAAATGAGGAACAAAATAAACAATAATAATAAATAAAATAAAACAAAATAAAATGAAATAGAGCTCTGTTCTTCAGATAACAACAGCCCAAACAGAACTGACTACCCAAGAGAGACAGAACTGGGTAAACAAAAAAAATAATGAATTAATGAAAACAAAATAAAAGTTCTGTTCTTCAGATAAAAACAGCCCAAACAGAACTGACTACCCAAGAGAGACAGAACTGGGTAAACAAAAAAATAATGAATTAATGAAAACAAAATAAAAGTTCTGTTCTTCAGATAACAACAGCCCAAACAGGACTGACTATCCAAGAGAGACAAAACTGGATCAAAAAAATATGAATAATATAAGTTCCGCTTTGAGATAACAACAGCCTAAATAGGACTGACTACCCAAGAGAGGCAGAACTAGCTAAATAAAGATTTTCTGCCCTCATATAAGCGCAGTTTAAATGGGACTGCCTAGCCAAGACAGGAAAAATAGTGTGGAACACCATGGTTCTATGGAGTGCTCCATTCAAGGATCTAGCTGCAACATTAAAGTTTTTCTGTGTTGATCCATATCAGAAAATCTCCACTGGAAGTTGTTGATGCACAAAGACCCATTCTGAGTCATATCCCTTGCAGCCATGATCGCACCAATCCCACAGCTTCCAACACCAATCATTTTTGAGTTAACCGGTGCCTGAGATGGCATACCAAAGCACCGAAACATTGGATAGTTTTTCCAAAACCTTGTTTGGAAAGATGGATGGTGTGGGTAGATTTCAGAGAGTAACTCTAATGCCCTATTGACTGATGGAAGGGATGCGGTAGGAACTGCTGACTGCAAGCCATCATCAAAGTACATCTCTTTATGGGCTAAGTCAACAAAGATTAAGCCCCAATGGTTAGGCATGCAAACTGGCACTAGAATTTGCTGCAAATCATTGACATTTGAGAGGTGCTTTGTTGTTTCATTTAATTGTCGCTGCTGGA
Organism: Platygyra sinensis; assembly: GCA_019787425.1. Lineage (NCBI taxonomy): Eukaryota > Metazoa > Cnidaria > Anthozoa > Scleractinia > Merulinidae > Platygyra > Platygyra sinensis. The sequence goes on along the minus strand of JAHPZR010055269.1, from coordinate 7,032 downwards.
AATTCTTGCCATTGCAGCTCATCCAATCATAAAACTCTGTGGGAAAATACACAGTGTCATTCTTCCCATTTTCTCTGGCATCATCCAAAAACTTACTGATACATATATCAATGACAAAGCTATCGATATACCGTTCCTCAACAAGATCAGAATATGACATGGAATCCAATCCCTTCTTACCATACTTTAGTATGGGGTGGTTTGTTGGATGATGCCAAAGCGCATCTTGTAATCACACAAGATCTTCAGATGAGCAATTCATTTTTGAAAGCCTGTTAGCTTCTGCAGACACTTTGCGGGTAGTGTCAGCTAGTGTGCAGAAGCGTTTTAGGATACAGAGGGCACTCTCAGAAAAACGACCCTTGCCTACAATGTCAATACCAGTAGGATTCATGCCAGCCTTTTTAGCATCATGCAGAACTTTCTGAGCCTTCCGGATGTCACTTTCACCGAGACATTCTGTTTACGAGAAGGGATCAGCATTCGAGGCTTTACCATAAACTGGCCTGAGTGTCAAGGGAGATCTTGCAGCCAGTGGTGGAAGTAAACTGTGTAGAGCAGCTTCTTCACCTCTTGTGCTAGCTTTGGCCAATGCAACTTGCAAGGCAGTTTGCTGTGGCAGGACGGTCTCACCTTGATCCTCAATGACAACTGTAGCCTTTAGTTGAGGAGACGAATGAGAAGTGACAGACTCCAAGTTACATTTAGCTGGTTCAGACGCTAAACTGAGTATTGCGGCTGGCTTATTCAGCATGGCAGAATCTACTACATCCACGTTGGTAGTTATTGGGTGACACTTTACAGAAAGATCTTGTGGTGGGGTTGGCTCATTCAGCATGTCTGTATCTGAAACCAGGTTGGCAGCTCTTGGGTGACACTTAACAGAAAGATCTTGTTGTGGGGCTGGCTCATTCAGCATGTCAGTCTCTGAATCCAAGTTGGTAGCTATTGAGTGACACTTACCAGAAAGATCTTGCGGTGGCTGTGGATGGATGTGGACACCATAGTGACTTTCCCAATGATCATGGCAGTATTCTAAAATACTGGATGTCACTGTGTCCTCGACCCTAGTGCCATGGTCTTTATCATAGTAGTATGTAAGGAAGTCTCTTCCAAACATTTGCTCAAACAAGTTGTTGATTACTTGAACCCAAGTTCATAGCTCCTGTCCAAGATCTCATTTTATGACCAGCGCTTTTCCAGCCACATCTACGGTAGGAAAATGTTTTCTTTCCTAAGAATGAAAAAAAAAAGGAATATTAACTCTGTATGCTGGCAAATGCTAATATCACACAATATGTTATCAATTTTTTCCACCTAAGTCAATTTGCTTTCCACCTAGATCAATTTGTTTTCTGCCTAGGTCAATTTGCTTCAACCAAGCTAGGTCAACTTGTTTCAACCTAGGTCAATTTGTTTTCTACCTAGGTCAATTCATGACCCATACACAGTTTTTTATACTTACTGGCCATAAACAATTTTCAGCTTGTTGGAATGAATACCTCAATGACAGCAGCGTGGTTGCATACCAGTGCATGAGAATTTGATTCACTATAGGAAGAGAAAATAATTTCAAACCCAATTTATTTGATATTACATTTTATCTCTCTTTCATTTAAATTTGATTCCATATCATTATGACCTCCACAGTCTTATTGTAAGGAGTATTCAGAAATAAAAGTGACTGAAACTAGTGTGACTGGATTATAATAAGAAAAATAACTATTTATTACTAATGATAACAGTAATGATTATGATAACAAGGATGATGAAAATAACACAGTATCTTGTAACTCACATGACTGGCCAGGTCCAGATGAATCATGATTTGTTGCCTTAGAATACAACTGCCTGTGTAGCTTGTGAGAAGCCTCGAATCCTTGTCCAGAATATTTATAGATGGACCTAAAATGCCGTAGGAGAATAGCACTGTGATCTATGACAAGGTGCCCATAATCACCAGTACCAAGATGGACTCCAAATCGCTTTTTCAGCAAAAAGCCCCACTCCTTGCACTAGCAATTATAGCAAAAGAAATCAAGATTGCAATACAAAATTACAACATTATTTATGGGTACCCTCTCCATATCTAACATTTTTGACTGTATCCACAATAATTTTGGCACTACAGACAAACATGTAGTTTTTGACAATAACATACAGCTTTAGCATTAGGGTGTACAAAAGCCATTGTTGAAATTCTTAGTTCATAAAGGTGTTAGCCTGTCATTTTATGTCAATTCAAACAAATTGCACAACAGTTTAAGCAGGTGTGTACAGTATATGGACAAGGGCTATGGCCACAACAGCTTCATAAAAGAATAATAATTGCTTTCAATATAAAAATAATACCTTCACATCATGGATATCAATGAATTGCTCTTTATGGTCTTCAAAGACTCTGTCATGCATTGTGTGGGCAATTTCCCTCCAATCACAGCAAACCTGACAACAGTTAAGTATTAGATGAATAAGGTTACAGCAGCTAAACTTTACGTTTCTTCATAAATAACATTGCTAAATCTTTTAGCTGACAATGTGGGTTGTTGAACAATTACACTGATTTTCCAGTCAGACATTTTTATAACTGAATGACTTAATGGAGTGCATGCAACCTACTTGCATGTTAAAGTTAGCTTTCAGTTTACCTTGACAAAAAAATCAATTTGAACTTGGGCTGCATAATTTGCAAAGAGATCAGTGTGGTCTTCCAGTTTTTTCTTCTTCCCTCTTTTCCTTTTCTTCGGTAGGGGTTCCTGATTGCCGCACTGTTCTTCCAGCTCCAGGAATCTTTCTTCTACTTCTTTTTGTCTATTAACCCAACTCTCCTTCAGGTTCTCCAAGAAGACTTTAAGTTCTTACAGCCAAAAACATAAAAAGAATCCAACAAATTATCAGCATTTAATGGGAATAAAATGGACCACTTTGTTGTAGTTTGGAGCACCCCAGGGTTTCCCTGATTAAGTTAAGTTTGTTTCCAGCCATTCATAGCCTGGGGTGGAGAGATAGATGACCTTACATGTATGTGGGGAAAGTTTGTTGCGTAAAGGAGTTAAATCAAGATTACAATGTATTTACTTTAAATAGTAATAACAATAACAATAACAACAATAACAAAACAATAACAATAGTAATATCAAGAACAACAACAGTAATGATAATATCAAGAAAAATAATTACATGTATTTCAGATCTTAAGAAAGTTATGAATATTGAAAAGGTTGATGATTTAAATAAAAATTTATTAAGTGAATAATTTATAAAAATAGTGAGCCAATAAGCTGCTTTCAGATGTCCCTTCACCTTTTATGTCATTGAGGTCAACTATTTCTTGTCACGTACTGTAGTCTCTGACAAAGGTTCCCCTGTTGAGTACATCTCATCTGCAAACTGCAAATAAGGGCATTGTTGATTACATTGTTTCTGTTGAGAAACATAATTAATTATCCCCTTAGACATCACCTCAACCCAGACTGAATTCATATGTATCAAATGATATAAAACATTACATTCTGCTCAGTAATTATTCAAAATCTTGCTATAAGTTAACCCACTGATATCCTCTATTCAGAAAAGGTGACATAGATCAGCAGAACCTCTTTTGCAGCTCCAGGACATTCCTCATAGTAATAGGTGACTTTCTCAAGAGGGAGTGACCTTGCCACAATTTCTTTAAAGTTCTTTTAAAAGAACTTCTCTCTCCATCAATCCTGATAAAGAATGTACCGGCCACCAAACTTGTATCAGTGTCATTAAAAGGCACCAGTACCTATACTACTCCATGACCTTCTTAGAGCAAATGGAGTGAAAATTAAAAAGGTTGTCTCCTAAGACTTTGTTTACAACTATGTTCACAAAGTTTCATGTTCACTCTGAAAATGGGCTCATTCTCTTGGCATATTTATCATACATGTAGCATTATGTTTGTGATTAACAATAGACTAAAGGACTGATGACAGTACCTGAAAAAGATGCAACATGTATATTTTGTCTCTCTATTCCTGTTTGTTGCCCTTTCCGTTCTTTAACTGTTACTCTAGGAAAACCTCTACAGTTTTCAGGCCCATAATCAGACAAGGCATCATTCAATTTGTCTAGGGTTCCAACTCGATAGACAAACAAACCCAATGAGCCAAGAAGCTGCTCACAGTTTCACATCTCGCCTTGATCCTTGGTGATACAGAGTATCCCGTGTAAAATAACCCCATGGAATTCCATGGAATTCCATGGAGTTCCATGGAAAATTTTCCATGGAACTCCATGGAATTCTGTCTGGGTTTGGGACATGGAATTCCATGGAATTCCATGGAGTTCCATGGAAATTCCATGGAGTTCTATGGAAAATTTTTCCATGGAACTCCGTGGAATTCTGTCTGGGTTTGGGACATGGAATTCCATGGAAATCCATGGAGGTTTTTTTTTCTTTCATGAAATTCCATAGAATTCCATGGAGGTTTTTTTCCCATGGAATTCCATGGAGTTTTTCCATGTACTTGCATAGAATTTGAAAAAAAATCACTGTTTTCATGGAACAATTTAAATTTTAATATACCCAAATACAGCAACAAAAGGCAATGTGATTATGTCACTTGCCAAAGTGACAGTGTAGTCTTCATTAAAGTACACTTCTTACAAGAATCTATATCATGTATTTTTTGTCACATATCCAAAGGAGACTAAAGACCAGCTGAAATCGAAATATCTTGTTTCTGTTCAAGAAATCTTTTATTTCCTAAAGTCAAAGGCTTCTCTAATATGGCATACAATGAATTACGGTCGTTTCACCTACGTCCAATTTGTAAGTTCACCTATGTCTTAAACTGCGTGCGATGTCGGAGTCAGTCGTTTTGATTTGTGCTTGATGCGGTGAATTCAAAAAGCAATTGTCGTAGTTCTATACTTAAGTTTGTGGGTGCCATTTTAAAGAACGAGGAATATTCACACCTTTTTCGCCTGTTTTTCTAGAACGAGGAATATTCACACACCTTTTTCACCTTTTTCACCTCATTGAGACGCACTTGAATTGCCATATTCGACGTAGGCGAATCGACTCTAGACGTAGGCGAACAGACAGTAGGCGAAACGACCGGTTACCCATACAATATATTTCAGCCTACTAATTTTCTTAAATGTAATTGTGCTTAAACTCCAAAGTTGGAATTATTGCCTCGAAGACTGCTGTGTATTTTGAGTTGGATCCCACAGATTATGATGGAAATACTGACAGTAGCATCGATTATGTTTGTGAATTGATACTCACTTAGCTTTTCAACCAAGTGTATGCATACTTCAGGCTTTCGTGCTTCAATAACTACAACAAAAACACCCAGCAGCATGTGATTAAAATCAGACAATAAGTTTTGTTCAGTTTCACCACTTAAAAGGCTACATGTTAACGAAAAGCAATTGCTCATAAGAGAAACATGATTTCAGATCAACGCATAAAAGCTGAAATGGACAAGAAGAAAGACAAAGATCAAAACATAATTATCGAGTTCAGTAAGTGATACATGTAAATCATTGCAGTACAGATCATCAAGAACAGTTTTTTAAGTCCTAATCCAGAAGGTTTACGATTCTTCATACTTACAATTGTTCCTAGAGCCAAAAATCCAGATGTTGTTGCTTTTAAACATCATTTCCCAGAGCTTTTCGAAGTCACACTGCTGTAATGGTTTGACCGTTGAAATCGACCGCGTTTTTCACTGCATTGCATCATGGGTCAGAATACTTGTTCCCAGGGTCTGGCAGCATTCAAATTCAACATGGCCGCTCATTTCGGGCATGTTCGAATTCAACAAAAGAACTCGGCTTTTTTACACAATTTAGAGACCTGCCACAAGCTGAAAAGTACTCAGATATCATTTGGAGAGGTGCATAGCTATTCCAAGCTATTTAACTACTACAGAATGGCAAAATAATCAGCCTTTTTACGAGAAAGAGAAAACATACAGTAATGCACGTGATGAAGACACGAAACTGTAGTCTGGAGATAAACAGTTGTGGCCTTGATATCGACATTGCCGGTATTTTTAATTTTGTCATCAGGCTTTTAATAGAAATCAGTGATCAGACAATAAACTATATAATTTGTAGAAATCACGAGAAATTGACTTGTGTACTCAGCCTGAAAAACTCCATTCACATAAAATCCCCAACAATTCCAACCTTTGTTAAGAACACCTCAAGTAAGTAACCTTTTAAATTCGGGTCGGATCAGTACATTTCCAACTTCCAGGGCAATTTCATGGGCCAATGAAATCTACTGATACATGTTTCATGGCCCATTAATTTAACTTCGGTAATTTGTGAATTTTCATGGCCATGAAAACAGATTTTCATGATTATGCATTTAATTTTGGGTTTTAGATCATCACCAACTTTTCATGGCCATTAAGAAACGTTTTTGTACGAACCATGAAATAATTTTCATAAAAAAATTAATGGGTTTCAAAGAGGCCATAAAAAATTGGAAAATGCAATATTCATGGCCCTGAAAAAAGATTCATGGGTTTTTCATGAGTATTTCATGGGATTCTTATGAAACTGCATTTGGTAGTGATATATATGTCAATAATTATTGCTGAATGTTATATTTTTAATAAGTAATGCAATCATCAACTTACTTTGATTTTTATGGAACAGACACTGACCATGCATGATCACTTTGCATGGAATGTTTATCCTTCCATGGAGCTCTAAGGAAGTTCCATGGAAGTCCATGCAGTTCCATGGAGGTTCCATGGATCTCCATGGAACTCCATGAAGTTCCATGGAATCTCCATGAAATTCCATGGACCCTCCATGGAATTCCATAGACCCTCCATGGAACTCCATGGAGTTCCATGGAGTTCCATGGATCATCCATGGAAACCCCATGGAACTCCATGGAGTTCCATGGAACTCCATGGAGGTCCATGGAATTCCATGGAACTCCATGGACTTCCATGGAATTCCATGGACTTCCATGGGATTATTTTACACGGGATACTTTCTCCTTTCCAGTGAAAGATTCAATCGACATATTTGGTA
>JAHPZR010055268.1:0-13595 GCA_019787425.1 Platygyra sinensis | reverse complement strand
CTTCATCTAGAAAAAAAATTCAGTTTGTGTTAATAGGTGGGCATTCTGAATTTTAATTAAGTAGTTGGCTCATGCATGGTTCGGGAATGGTAAAAACCAATTATTATTTTGCATAAAAAATGATGGTAAATGACCTACTTCTTTATAATATACTGCCGGTCAAACTAACACTGTGGTCAGTGTTTTCTGGTCTGAGAATGGTCTGGAAATGTCAGCTGCAATTACATTTGTGGCTGGTAACTGGGTGGTATTTGCAGATAGCTTAAAAATTTTTCTTTTTTTTTCCAAGAGGGCTTTTACATAATTAAGTTACATCGAACAAAATTATAAAGAAATTATTTATTTTTTGTTGTATGTTTCACACTGAGAAGAAAGTTCAAACTACAGTGGTCAGTGTGCAGAAGCAAATTTTTGTCAAACTTTAAGGTGCATTTCAATGTATATGTTTCTTATCGATCAAAACCAAAGAGAAAATTGTGAAATAAAATCATTAAGATCATAATGCCTATTGAGATTAGATATATAAAACATCAGCAAGGTTACGGTAATTCCTAATACATTGTTTTAAGTGTTACTTATAGTTTGAGCAATTATTACTTACAAAATGTAACAGATAACTCCAACTGCCCAACAGTCTACAGCTTTTCCATAAGGCTTCTGTTTAAGAACCTCAGGTGCTGAAAATATTTAAAAGGAGTTAGTCTTCTTAACTGCAATTAAGTTCTTATCAAAATAAAAACTAACAAAATCGAAGGTTTATGTGACTGCACACTGTTCTTCTGAGATGACTCCAGTAACAAGGGTAGAGCAAATGATAAAAACTTGTGAAATGATCAACTGGCACATGAAAGAGATTAACTAAATGGTATATTTCTTTAACAATATAACAGGGACTTGTAAAAAACTGGCAAAATCGTTGACAAATATCAGACTTTTGAAATGCAAACAAACACTTGTTTGTGGGGGCTTTGTTGAAATAGATTTCAATTCTAGGAGTCATACAACATGGCAGTGTTAAATGGTAAGTGCGAGACTTTGAGAGATATGGCAAGCTTAAGATTTTTCTTTGGAAGCCTAGTGAGACATTTTTGAATTTTTACTTTGCAAGGCTGAGACCATCTGGAAATAACATCACATCCTGGTATCCAAGAAAAAGCTAGTAATTAAAACCTTTTCTCTCGTGTTTGTGGAAATATGACAATTTACAATTAGGAAATTCACGATTATAATAATTAACCTTTTCTTGGAAATTTGAAAGTTGCATTATTAAAAGTTGATAAATCGAGGGACTTCGAGACTTCCTTAGTTTTGCAAAAACTTGAGATCCAATGACAGCTTTGTCAAAAAAAAATTGAGACAACAAGACACACATAACTGATAAAAAACTGCGACTGCGAGAACCATGAAATTCAACAAAGCCAATTTGTCACCCCTAGTCATAGACCTATATACCTGCCAACTCTCACGCCTTAGGCGTGAGTCTCACGCCTACGGGTTGAAAACTCACGAGTCTCACGCCTGCGGGCCAATTTCTCACGCCTGATTGAAAAATGTGAGTTGGAAGAAAACCATGTGTAAAATGAATAAATGACAATACCTAATACCTCGCGATCTCCGATTTTTGAAGTGAAAAGCACTGGGAGCGGACTATAGCGCTGATGTTATCAACTAACGTCGGTCCTTGTGGCTAAGCGTTTTCTCAATAACTTCAACTTCGGTAGACTTCGGACATCTTCGGAAGAATTCGGACGTCTTCGGAAGACTTCGGACTTCTTCGGGAATCTTCGGATATGATCATGTCATCTTCAAAAATCTCAGCACTCCCAGGATAAAAATCTCACGCCTGTATCTCAGAAAAAGTTGGCAGGTATAGACCTAACATCTATAGAACGCACTGCTTTGGGGGTCATATGCTGCTGCAGTATTTATTTCCATGGACTTACCAACATATCCTGGTGTCCCACAAGCAGTTGCCATCATACCATCGTCTTCTTCTGTCTTGGACAGGCCAAAATCACTGATCATTATTTAGAGTCTTCATCAGGACTGTTGAGAGCAAAAATAAAGATTTATAAAGAATTCGCTACAAATAAACCAAGTTACAGCAATGCTAGGCTCGATTTCTCGGGTCCAGCCCCTGAAAAGAGCAACAGCCTACAACAGTAAACTTATGGTAAAAACCCTGCCTCTAACAACCTAGTGGTTTAAAATAAGTGTGGTTGCTGGCAGAAATTTGCCATATTAATAACCAATAACATAAGAACTTGTTTACTAGCCAAACAAAAGGTTCTTATATGTGCATGTATTACAGTTTAAAAATTACCCTGGTCGGAAGTGTGACTTTGAGATTGCAAATTTGCATTAAATTAATAAAGACTGTACATGTACATGTACAGGTATATTCAAGGACCCAATGGTTCAAAACCCAAGTTTATTTATTATTCTGGCAATAAACCAGTAGCATTTAACAACCTAATTAAGAACCTACCTATTAGCCTAAATTGCCATTAACAACACCAAAATACGAGAACCTATTTGCCAGACTTGCAAAAACAAAAATGTCCGTCCTTATAGGCAGGTTTATACAAGTGTAGTTTACAGACTGGAGTTTTTCACTGGCATTTTAGTAAACTGACATTGCTAACTTTAAGACCTCTTAGCTCTCTGTATAGATCATTCTATCCATTGTGATCTGTGAAAATGATTATTTTGTACTGCTATGGACAGAAAATTAAAAAAAGAAGAACTTTAAAAAACAAAATCTAATTTTAATGCACAAAATTAAAACACAAAATGATGAAATGACGAAATAGCACTATGGCTAAGAGACAATGTGGGATACAAGTGTACATGTCTGTAAGCTAGGGCAAACCATCGCAATTATTCAAGGCAGGAGCCCATCACTAAGAGTGCGTAACTCCTATACTAAGCCTATGAATGGTGATCCTCGCCCGAAACAATTATCAAGAACATATCTCTTCGTGTCCAATCACCAAAGCAAGTAAGAATTCTCATTTTCATTCCTATTTTTTGTCGTTCTTTATTTTTCCAGGGAAATGAGCTATTTAATATATAATTAGCTTCTCTACATAAAAATGTTCGTGCAAAAATTTATTCAATATAGGTCACTTCTGTGGTAAGATATTGAGTACTTGTCAAAAATTTAAAGAATAACTACAAGTAACTTGGCATGGTGCAAGCATGTATAAGACAGCCTTAGACGGTCTGTTATTGGACAGACAGACAGACAGACATGTTTATTTGGAGTCTTATACAATAAATAGTATATTGACCACAATTTCCAAATAATTAAAAATTACAAGCAAGTTGGGGGGGGGGGGGGGGGGGCACTCCTAAATGAAAAGGTTGGGTAATGGTCTTGGGTACGTTCAAGGATTCTGGTCTCACTTAGAGTGTTGGTGATGAAACATCACTATTCTAAGCTGTACATGTCTAAAGTATCCTTTAGGGTGCACTGAACAAAAATGATAATAAAAGAAACATTCTCATTTAGTGCTGTTTTTAGGTTTGATTTCTGCTGACCTCTCGAATAAGTGAGTCTGGTCTTTAAGTGCACGTGGGATCCTTTCTTGAAAAGTGGCTTGTAGCCGAACATATTCTATTTTAAGCGGTATCCTTTAGGGGTCCAATGAAGCTCAAGCAGCACCCATAGTCTCCTTTAGGAGTTCAATTTAAATTTCTTGACAAACACTCCTGCAGGCGTTTTGATATGGGTTCCCTGGCCCCCTAATGGGGTTCCAAATGTCTAACAGGAAGTGACCCAATGAATGAATGATAGAGTAAAAATTTTCCACTATAGCTTGGAAAATATTATTTTCCAAGTTAAAATTCACGTGGAGGTGGACATGTGGATTTAATCTTCCGATGAAAGTGTATCTCATACAGAGTAAAAACATCAAAAACTGCCAACTTCAGGAAATGGAAAGAATCTTTCAATAAAACAAAAGCTGGTCATTCAGTTATGGAAATGAAGATACAGTACAATAGGCCTTATCACGATTTTCAATGCCATCTTGACGGATAGGCAAAGCAGTAAGAAATTACTCAGTGTTTGTATGGGAATTTGATAGCAAATAACTTTTCCAAAATTGAATTTTACACAATTCCTGAATCCCAATGTTAAAATACTAGGTAGAAGATTGAACTGTATTCACCAAGTTTGAAGGATGTAGCTTGGCTAGAAGATGCTCAGTTGATTTTTTCTAATTCTCCATACATTTGTCTGTAAATTTGGTGGGGTAGACAAACGTCTAGACGCGGTTCGCGGGAAAAAAAATTACAGGCAAATATATGGAAAATTAAAAAAAATTAATTCAGCAACTTATAGGAAAGCTACATCTTTCAAACTTGGTGAATGCAATCTTCTACCTAGTATTTTAATGCTTTGATTCACAAATTGTGAACAATTCAATTTTGGAAGAAGTTATTTGCTATCAGATTCCCATACAAACACTGTAATTTCTAATAATAATAATAATAATAATAATAGTAATAACCTTTATTGAGGAGATCAATTTCACTGGTAAGTGATTTAGAAGAGTCCTCAAAAATTAAAATAGAACAAAAAGGAAAAATATAGACTAATTTCTTAATGCTCTTTTAAAACTAGCTAATGACCGCTCCCGCCAAGATGGCATCAAAAACCGTGGTAAAGCCTATTTTATTTAATAAAGGCATGTCATATTTACCTGTCATAAAGAAGATTTTCGGGCTGCAATGAATAAAACAAAGAATGTCATGGATAATCCTTCAGCACAAATAAAAATTAACATATGCAGTACTTCATGTTCCTATCATGTTATCTTGCTGGGCCCCCATATTGTGAAGTCAAATATAAACAGGATACGCCCCATACAAATTATAGAATTAATAACAATTCCCTGCTGGAAGTTTAACTCCATTCAGATAAATGACAATTGCTGCTTTGTCCAATTAATATGCTATTGTCTACATGTGCAAATCTATGACCCAATTTTCATGTGTTTAAGGACTGTGTCGTAAAGCAAAGGTACAGTCTGGTATGCTAAGATACTCTGGATCGTTAAACAAGGGTATAGCATACATTTTTCACTGCAGGAGTACACTCCAAAGAGAAATTTAATCAAGCAATGAAGATACAAGCCACCAAGGGTTGGGGGGTAGGTGACATGCCCCTGAGGAAATTTTTATTTTTAGGGGCTTAGACAAACTATATTAATTATCTCACAGTGATTCTTTAAAAGGAACAGTTTTGTTAATTAAAACATGGGAAATGCTGAGTATGGTAGTAACTTATTGGTAAATTATAAGTCAGCCTTTGGGTTAATATTTGATAGTAGAATTATGAGAGAAAGACTACATAAAGACAGTTTAACAAGAAAATGTAATACTTTGGGATACTTTTTGCCTATATATGAATAATAATGATAATTACAATAAATTGCTGATAAATTAGTGACATTCTGATCATTTTGCTTGATTACGGTTTGTTTCACCACTGAACAAGGCTAAAGAACATACCTTTAAATCCCTATGCACAATTCCTTGCCCATGTAAATAGTCAACAGCACCTAGAATTTGTTTTATGAGGTCACTGGCATCCTTTTCTGTATAGCTTCCTTTCTCCACTATTCTGTCAAATAGTTCTCCACCTTGAACCCTGCAGTGGAATGTGATTGTTGTTATGTAAGAGCAGTGGCAGATCTAGGGAAGGGACCCAGGGACCCTGGGTTCCCCTTATTTTGGGTTAAAAAAGAAGAAATGACCGATGGGAGAAAAGCCAGCAGAGCAAGTGAATCAACCCCATCCCCACCCCAACCCCTTAACTCAAGGTCTAAATCTTCCACTGGGGAGACTGCAAGTTGTGACATGTTATATAACAGTTGTCTAAAATTCATTCAAAGCTGGGTGCTTACCATTCGTCAGAATAAACTGGTTGGGACGAGCGTTGAATAATGGTAAGGGTTTTTCCAAAATCAGCAAACCAACCGAACAAAACCGCGCTTACCATTTGCAATTCGATTTCCTGTGATTGTTTTCAAATGATGAGAGACTGGAAACTGGAAAGTTTAGCAAATGGTAAGGAAATTTCCGCCGTTCCGTTCTGAACGGAAAAAGAGGAGTACCTCAGAAGGTACTCCACAATTTCCGAACTGAGTTTCCAGAAAATTACCATTTGACTTCAAACCGAAATTTCTGGATTTTCTGGCCAAATGGTAAGCACCCTCTAACTCTCACTCCTCTGTCTCCTCGCACATTCTCCTTCTTCCAGTTTCTTTGGCTTTTGTGTGAGTTTTAGTTATCTTTTTTTTGTTTCTGTAAGTCTGAATTAGAGACAGAGTGACACTCCACTATCCCCTCCCCCTTAGCTCCACCAGGCCATCCCTTCCCCAGCCACTCCCCAACATCAGAGACACTAAGCATAATTTATGAAGTGTGATTTATCAGAAGCATCTGTTAATGAGCATCTTTTGAGGCCCCTTTCTACTATTTCTGATATTGCCACTCCCAGGAAGAACACAACATCTAAACGCAGCAGTATATAAATTATTCAGCGTAATTAAAACTAAATCAGAAGTATCAGAATATATTTTGTCCATTTGCACATGAGATCGGAGCTCGCAATCATCTTTAATTGAGCTTGTTTCGCCAATTATTACTGGGTAGCCTCCACACGTCCAATTGACGAGAAATTTGAATTTAGTAACGAGTTCCGCAGAACAGCTGCAGCCACCGCTGTTGAATTCGATCATTTATTAACAGATGCTTGAAAGAGAAGTTGTAACGCATTTAAATGAGTTAACACCCAGAAATGTTGACAGTTCAAGAGGCCAGGCTGGGCTGAAAAAGTTGCAGTGTTTTTCGCTTGGATCAAGGAAAAACAATAACACAGTCTTTACTACCCACTCTCAGATCTTATCAACAGTGTATAATATATTTCACTGGCGCGGTGGACAGGTTAATCTGTATTATATTTCGACGCAACTTGCACTTAGTTTGTTTTCGCCCCCGCAAAGAGAACCCACAGATTTTCAATGGCTCGAATGAGATACATTGCTGAGATCCAGTGTTTCTACATCAAATTTCCCGTTATCTAAAAATGTGTTTATCTTCCTATTTGCCTGCCTCGGAGAGCGCTATAGTCAAAGCGAAGAACCATTTGTTTGCCAACGTGAAAAAATGGTTTAGAATCCAAATGTTATTCATTCCATCCTGCAAAAATCCTGGAAGGCTTAGATGGCGCGTCGATCGCAGACTTTGGAATCGCTCTACTCTCGCGTGTTTACTTTTCTATTTTTCTTGACAGCTCAACCTGTGATGTATTTCACCGGTCCAAATTAACTGCCCATTAGCAAGGGCCCCTTGGGATTGAAAGTTATTCACTCCACATAAAAACGAAAACAATTAAGGAGCGAGGAGCATCAAATGATGGATAGATTCTGAAGCCATCTCAATGCAGATTTAACCACATTCAAACCATTTTGCTGCAGTTCGATTGATACAAGAACGCGTGTTCGCGCGGATCGTGTTACTTGAAAAAGATATTCGATGCGACCGGGCATGGCGTGCGAAAAATATCAATCCGAGTGAGAGAAATCGAAGATGATCGCACCTTCAAACCCACATAAAACATAATTACCCCTTTTGTCACGAGAATTTCACAACAACAGAGCAAATAAAGAAACTGCAAAACTCATATGAATTGAGTCAACAGAACACATGCTGCGATGTCAAATAATTTTTTTCCTTGCATACTGTTTCGCTCGGGTTTTCAACCGCCCTCGGAGTTGGACAAGGAAATCAACTGACTTTATCACACCATGCTGCCTAAACCCTCGTCTGAGTAGGATATCAGAGCAGTATTGATTTAAAAATATTTTTCGACTTTTATCAAGAAAGGGCAATTTATTCCAAACGAACCACGATGCGAAGTTTAAGAGCGTTTGCACATTTGGAAACTTATCTGTACTTACAAGTCCATGACTAAATAGAGATGGGTCTTGTTGTCGAATATTTCCCACAGTCTAATTATGTTTGGATGATTCACTCTGAAGACACAATAAAAGCATCAAATAATCAGTTGTATGACTGTGCAAAGAACATATAATCGACCAACAGGAAGACTTTGCGATATCGCATGGGCAAGCGTGCAACACGAAAATATTTTCTGGCTCAATGACTTATTAAGCCATTATCGATCACGATATTGCAAAGACTGTTTATTAGTAAATTGACTCACTTCTTTAATATAGCGATTTCGTTCTCAACCGCTTCCTCCTTGCCCGAAAGGTTTCTCTTATTGATGCATTTTACGGCGAATAATTTTCTGGATGACTTTTCTTCGGCCATGACGACTTCAGAGAATGCGCCCCTGAAACGAGAAAGTTTACAAATTCAGTAGGAACAGAATCGAAGTTCGCTCGAAATATTAAGAGCAATAGCAAAGATGTACCAATAACTTATTGTTAACGATCTACTATACGCGAAGCGGCGCGCAGTTAACCCATACGGCATTGCTTGAAGCGATGTCAATTTATCTGTCTCAAAGGAAGATAACTTTGAAGGCTACTTACGTCCCCAGAACATCTCGAAATTCGTACTTCTTGGTGATCTTTTCGTCGAATTTTTTCTTCCCAAACAGCGGCATTCTGGAGCAGGAGAAATCAGAAAAGCATTTAGCGCAATGCATCGAAGTCACCCGCAAGAACAGCCAGGTTGTCTACAAGAACGAGTGGCATTTGCCTCACGATCTAAGCTAAACAAACACACCTCAAATCTTCTCCTATTTACCAACACTTATTGTAAATCTTCGACTTCAAAACCGTCGCATACTTTCTTGCATGGATGTGTTGTTAAGAACGCGTG
This sequence comes from Platygyra sinensis, assembly GCA_019787425.1. Lineage (NCBI taxonomy): Eukaryota > Metazoa > Cnidaria > Anthozoa > Scleractinia > Merulinidae > Platygyra > Platygyra sinensis. The sequence goes on along the minus strand of JAHPZR010055268.1, from coordinate 4,730 downwards.
GTACTATCGAGGGTGGGGTGCGGGGCGTTTTTGACGTAATTCGAGAAATAACATGTAAATTGGAAAAGTTCTTGCCTGAGCGTTTTATTACGTGTATGGTGAGATATTTTTTCGCTCGCATCTTATCGCGGTGTCATAATAATATATAATGTTCTTACTAAAATTTATTCTTGTACCTCAGAACATTCGTGAAATGAACAGCAACTTTCAAATATTTAGAGGAATTAAATTAAGAAATTAGCTAAATTGAGCATAATTATATCCATAAGCTCAGGGCTAACTAATTTTCAAAACATATCAGTAGTACTGTTTAAAAATAGCATCGTCTAAAAAAATTCGATTTTCCTTCATCTCCATCAATGTGCACAATATATTCAAACTAATTTTCATATAAAAAAAAAAAAATAGTGCGTGATCCGGTTAAGATTCGTATTTGCCAAAACTGATTGCGTGGTATCAGTCTGCGTACGATTATTTGTCATAGATATTTTTGTCCTGTAATAACAGCTGCAAAATTGCATGATTGTTTCTTTTCTTTTTTTTTCTAAAAAAAACTCTTAATGCTAGAAGTTACATAACACGCGAATTTTGTGTGAAGAAAGTAAGCCCTTTTAAACGGAAATGGCTTGTTTGCTTGGCGCATTTAAATGGCTTTTCTACACCACAATAAGATTTTCAGTCCAATCTTGTTAGTAGATCTGAGTACTGAGTTTATTTGAAACAAGTTTAAATTGTAAAACACGCGCATTGTTGTATTCTAGGTCTACCCATAAAATAGAAAACTGATCTGCCATGAGGGCATGAAAAAAAAAATCATGTTATAATAAGAAAAATTGATCTGAACGTGTTGTCGGTACTCTTAATAATCAGTTTCATTACGTCAGCGACAACTAGTTCACGTCAGACAAATAAATTTATTTGTGTTTCGAAATAGTTTTAATCAATTGATTTCCTTTATTGCTAATTTGAGAAAATTATGTTGTTGGAAACTGTTGAACATCTGTAAAAAATGGAAGCAAAGCTTTACAACAGGGTTGTTTGTTTCGAGGAGTTGTAAATGATATAAAATGACAGCAAGCTGGCTTCGAACGAAAAAAAAAAAAACTAAAACTTTCCCACAATCAGTTTTACTAATTAGCCAGGAGCATTCGGACTTTTTGCATATACTTCTTAGCAACATGCGTGGCAGAGATGCTCGGAAATCTTTCGCTGGTGTAGAAAATTCAGCTTTATAATTTGGCTGGGGCTATACATAATGTAATTGTAAATCTATTAAACAAAATCACAATTTCCGTGACTTTCGATTTTGATTTTGCTTTGTTCAGAGAAGCTCTCGTGCTTACCAAAGGTGTTTTGAGCTGATTGCACCATTCTCATTTCCGTGACTTAAATCCTTGTCTCTCAGTAGCGACTCTTTTTCTGTCTCATTTTATGGTCTTTGTGCACTCTCATCGACATGCATCTGTCTATGCTAATCTACACACATGCTATCAGAGATCTCTAGTATCTGATTGCTTGCACGAACACTGATAGCTAGGATTCGTTTGGTGCTTGCGAAAAGAGATAAAAGGAACAGAGTTTGCGAGAGTTTCGAACACACGCCAAGGGTGAAATGATGACTAATTAGTGCTCATATGGTATCTTTAAAACAAATGCGCCGTTTATTACACAATACGCTGCTGATGAAAACGTAGCGCAGTTTCTGTTAAAAGTATTGCTGGTGTTTCTAACGTGAAAAAGAAAATGAGGTTTTAATCGCTCAAAACTGAACGGTGGCTGATCTACCATTTCAGCTAAATGCGGTATCTTAGTCGGTTGACAGAAAGTCATTTTTATTCAGAAAGAAAAACAGTCTCGCCAGATACAATGGCGATATTTTTAGATGTGTCTGACAGCTGGCAAATCTACCTGCTTGCAACTGATTAGTGTAAAGGTTAAATGCTGCAATTTCTTTCATGCATGTCTTGTTGATACACATATGCAAATTTTTCTGACCCTGAAAGAAGAGTTCATTACCAATTTGAACGTTGTTGATACTGTTGTCTGTATCTTCACGGTCTTTATCAGTGGCACAAGAATTAAATATCAATCTAAAACAATGTTCATCATCAGCAATGTCTTAAAATCTCTCTGTTTTAACATCGAGGATCGAATGATTTCTGTAATTCAACAGACAGAAATAGCGCGCGTGTCTCGTGCGCGACCCGAAACCTCAACGTGTCAACACGCGACAACATCCTCGAACGATCTGACCAATTTTGTCAACGATCTTCTCTCGAGCCACAAAAGAAAAGTAAATGATATCGCCTCTCGCTTCTCAAAATTAACTTTTACTTGCTTCGAAAGTTCTAATTAATGCTCAAAACTGCAGAAGCTTTCAGAAATCTGCATGCATCTTTGCTATTTAAAAGACAAGAATGAACATAACCATCTTTCCTTCCAGAAGCACTCCCTCCCTTGCCTCTTTACCCCATATGTGCTGCATATTTGGACCAACTCGCGCGTGACTCGATCGAGAATCCTCGTTTAATTTTCTAAGTTTACGCGCCATTACTTAACCGGAAATGACCCACAATCGATTACTTTTCTGCGGTTTTCAAACTTATAATTTTACAATTAATTTAAAGAGAAGCTATAAAACGACGCCAAAAAAAAAAAAAATTACAACTAATTAAGGATTCTTCGTTTCAGTTGAATTATTTTACACCGTACTAGATCTTTCTGTTTTATTGCTGGAGAAACAATAGGAGATTGTAAACAATGTGTTATCACAAGAAAAGTTATTAACCTATAAGGTTATCATTTCAAATCTTTGTAGCCAAACTTTCTGATGACGTTCTTTTTGCAAGCCTGAAATATTAAAAGCATTTTCAATAATCGAGACTTCATCCCCGATTTTATAAGGTAAAAATCTTGGAAGATTCATAAAAACCGGGAATTTTGCGAAAAGATACAGCCGATAAAACTTATTATTTTTTGTTGTTAATTGACTGTTTTACCTACAATTTACCTTAACTATTTACGGGTGCTAAAAAGGTAATTTTGTTTACTTTATTCAAATTCAGTAGCATATTGAGTAAAAACGAGTCGCTCGTGCTTCCTTCGTTAAAACACGTTTGAAATAATGGCTTGCAATACTTGCAAGCGACTTTTCTTGTGCCGTAAGGTCCTTCAATAATCTTGGAATTTATGGAGGGGACATTTACTTCCATGCATAAGATAGATTCATCCGATAAGGAGACTTGAGAATCCCGCAATCTTTGTAAGCTTTGTGTTGACAAAGGCTTTGTTTGAAAGCTTACCTCGTAAACATATTGCAGTGTGCTAAAACGTCACGACTAGTTAATAAATACGAAATACTGGCGAATTATTAAACGAAATACGAGTTACTGTTGCGACACAGGTCAATTATGTAGACCGTGTAATTCCTGTGAACTTACAATTACAGATTGAAGAGAAATTGTGAAAGACAAAAAAGCAATAACCGCACAACAATTAACAGATTTTTGAATGTAGACTCTGGTATTGAAATTTCCATAACGTTTTCGCTGAACTCACGATTTTGTTTTTTGTTTTTCTGTTTCCTAGCCTGACAAGTCTCATTTCAATAAAACGTTTAGCAACTCGTTTTCGTATACATTTACCGGTGGTCGTGATATCTCAGGGATATCTGCACCAGTTTAGTTAAACCAATATGCTAAATGCTCCTCTTGTAATCGCATATTCTACTTTCTAATATGTACAAACATTGGTAAATAGAATTGTCCTTCATAACTCACACAACGATACAAGCGCCCGGCGAATTTTCATCTCAGAAAGCCCCACTGCCCTGTATGCGCTAGTGATTCTTAACGATAATTATTACAGAGACCAACGCATTGAAACACTCAAGATCGATCTGGTACGCTAATATGCAGGGCCTATCTAATCGATATTTTCGATACTCGATTGAAATCGATCGTAATCGATCGTAATCGATACTAATTAATCGATTAATATCGGAAAACGATAGAAATCGATCACTCGCGTCTTTGTGACTATCGATTTTGATCGATTTCTCTAATTAGCTATCGATTTTATCGATTTTTTCGACAAATATGGACGAGGACAAGAACTCCGCACTGCGTAAGCCAACATGCGTGCCTCCCCATAAGCGCTCGAAAATTACCCTTCTAAATTCTTGGAGAACGGATGACAGTTTGCCAGTTTTTGCACTTGTGACTCCGGATATAGTTACTGCAATTCTGACAATTCTAGAGTACAAGGGCGCGTAAAAGTTTTCCTTTGATTTGTTTGTTAGTTATCGTTATTCAATAATCGTAAGTACAGCAAAGATCGCGTACACAGTACACAGCACCATAGGACTGCTGGGCTGAAATCTGCTGAAATATTGCTTTAAACAGCTTTACAGCGGTGATCCTGGTGAAAAAAAAAAAACCAACTAAAGTCGCTACCACCGGAGAAAGTAACATCATCTTTATCAACAAAGCGGATTCGAAGGTAAGCTTGAAGGTAAGTGCTATGCAGTGTCATGATAAGATCAGATCGCGTGTTTGATTTTCGATTTCCACCGATGTGAAAAAAAAAGTGTGATTATCGATTTCAATCGATTAAATTGTCTAATCAATCGACAAATATCGAGTATTATCGAGTATTATCGATTAATCGATTACATTTTCGATGATCGATTTCGATCGATTAGATAGGCCCTGTAATATGGTACCTACCGC
>JAHPZR010055267.1:2500-10467 GCA_019787425.1 Platygyra sinensis | reverse complement strand
TTATGTCAAGGTCGAACGCGTTGCGGTAAGCAAAAGCACAAGTGTAAGTTCTCTATCTTGTTTCGAGGAGGTATGGAACCGAAAATAAGGCAACTATCCATTCTGCGCATGCCTTCGTGCTTATGCTCGTATCGTGGGCGTCCGTTATGCTTACGCTTCAGCCTCTGTCGTATAATTTTGATTAATCACTTGACTTCCAATATATCGATTTTCGCCTTTTCCGTATATAATGTTTTCGTAGGGCAAAATGGAAATGTTGCGACGAGTTGATTTACAGGCTGTTCTCAAATCTGACGTCACCATCAGTTTATACCGGCAGCGGCCTCTTCCTCGACCAATCGCATCGCTCCCTCGCAAGAAAGGATCAAATAATGTGCTATATCAACGTGGGCTCATTACAGCCTGGAGATTCTTGGGTAAGTGGAAAAAAAATCAATTCTTCGGAGCAAGTCGTATTTCACCTTTTTGTACATCATGAGATGACCCTCTTTTCAGACAGTCTTCAAAGTGCTGCGATGAAAAGACTTAAAAAGCGTAAAACGATATGTTCTCCACACTGCAGATGAATTAAAGTTCACTCGTCGAGTTTGTAAATCTGTTTTAATTAAGAAGTGAATCTATCCCAACACATTCGGCCTAGAAGTCTCGTTCCGTTTGCTCGGCAATCTCCGTTTTCGGTGTTTTGGTCGGGACCACGATTCGCGACGTCTCACTAGGCTCGAGTGTTTTTTTCAAATATTTTTGGTACATAAATCAAAGGAAAAACATGATAGAAAACAAGGAGCTGGGATCTACATTGTAGACTAGTCAAACCAAAATAATTGCGATCTCAGTAAATGATTTAAATTATTGGAAAACTTTCAAACATCTGGAAAAGTGGCGGACCTATGTATGTTAATGGCATAATTCTATATTTGGTGCTGGCGAGGCACCCTCATCATTGTACATGTTGTATTCCTAATCATTGTACATGTATTTTCTGTGTCAGGATCTAACGACCCTTGGTGCTGTGGGTTCAGCATCAGGGCCTGGTAACATTTTAGTCAGCGCGGGCGTGAGAGTTCTTAAAGTTCCTAAGAGGAGAGTTATTGAGTTGAGTCCCAGAGGACATATGGAGACATTTGAAGAAAATTTCAACCCGAAACACAGGTTAGAACTGTTCACTGGTGTACCCAATTCGATCATTCTTGTAAGTGAACGAGGACAAATGCGAGCGAGTTGATTGGTAAAACCAGCTAACAAGACACAAGTTAGTTTGCAATGTGAAAGTTTCAGAAACATTAGCTAATAATGAGCAAGCTACAGGAATCAAAATTTTATGTCCAGTGAGACATTATTGATTATAAAATGTTCTTACTTCTCATGTTTTTTCTTGGTCGAGAGAGGAGGAAAAAATGTACTTTTAAAGTGACCGTTTCCAAATGGAGATTTTAGACGAAAGGAGCAGAAATATTGACAGACAAAGGTCTTTGAAACCAAGAGACCATGATGTTGAAACTTGTAGAAGTGTAGAGGCCTTTTTTGATTGCAGCGATAGCCTTGGAAGAAAAGACCGACAAAAACAGATACAAATACAAATTCTTTAACAACCAGATATAAAAATTTGAGTTTGGTCAACTCGGTGTGATAAATGTGTGCGATATCAATTTTCTTCATTTCAATTTCAGATTTTCTCTGCTCTCTTTCTTATAGGTGCCTCACGGATGAAGAGCTGTATAGAGATTATCTGGCGGCCGAAGCATGGCTAGACTACAGAAAGAAAGTTGTACAGAGTGTTATAGACTGTAAGGAAGGACGCTTTATTGCGCATGTGTCCGCTACAGCGAAGGGCTCCTCAGGTTGGACCACGTGGCCTGGGAGCCAACAAGGAACATAAACAGTTATAGCAAATATAGTCGACAGATTACGAGAATTCTAAATTGCCAAGATATTCAGATAATAGTGGAGCAAGCATTGCGATATGAATGACGAAACTTTATTTCCTGAGATTTTCTGACCAGGAAAATAAGGAGTTCCATTGGTTTAGTCCAGACTGAGGTACCACGACAACAATCGTTCTAGATTTCTAAGAAATTTTATTACAACTTTTAAAAATACTCTCAAAACAAACATTGAACTACACAAATAAAAATATAACCAAAATGCTGGAGGCTAATGAAGACCTTTCACTACTTTTTATGGGAAATAAACCATTGCCTCTTTTTCTCTGGTAAACGAAACATCATTTAATTACTGCTTAATCTTTACGATGCCTTGTATATTTTCAATGCTTTGCCAATTTGGAAACCAACAGAGAGAAAGTCATTAGAATACTTCACTTCAAGACGAATATAAGGGCTGGGTCAGTTTCTTCAAAGCTCATTTTAACAACACAAAACCAACAAAGGAAAAACGAAGCATACGGGACTTCAATGATAAAAGGGCGACACTCAAGGAAAGGACACATTAACAGAAGACGACCCTATTTCTTGTACTGGCTTAGAAGCTCTTCGATCTTTGTCAAATTCTTTTCTTTTGCGATATCAAAAACAGTTTTGCCTGTTTCATCTTCTACGTGTGGGTCAGCTCCCTGTTGACAAAGGAGAGCGGGAAAAATAGTGAGTTTTTTTTTATCAAGATTCTCCTCATGTGTTTCGTACTTTTTCTATCAAGGATTCTAGGAAATAATCATAGTCTTCTTATTTTTATCCACTCCTCGTGTCGTGTTGGGAGGTGCGGCGGCCGCTCGTCTCCGGATCGAGCGGGCCGAGTTTGAGCCCTGGCCGGGGACTTGTGTTGTGTTCTTAACTTGCGCATAGTTAGTAGAGGGGACTATGGCTTGGGCAAGACACATTACTCTCACAGTGCCTCTCTCCACCCAGGTATATAAATGGGTACTGGCGAATTTAATACTGGGGGTAACCCTGCAATGGACTAACGGGGGGGGGGGGAGGGGGGAGGGTAGAAAAACACCTAGTTGCTTCATGCTATCGAAACCGAGATAAGTTCCGGCCTGTTGAGTCACTTCGCTCGTGTCTCGACTAGTCACCAGGCCCAAGACTCCGGATAGAGCGATCTGGGTTGAAGACCTTCACATGGTCTTTTTGTTGAAAGTCAAGGGCTAAAAACATCACTCTAGAAATACCTTTCTACTCAAGACTATAACTCGGCTCTCTCCTCTGCAGAGACTGAGAGGGCTGTTGCTGGGTGGGGAGAATCCGCTGAGCAATGCAAATGCAGGCCTAGAGCTACGCGAAGGGCGACGTCGCCAGGTCGCCGGTCGATCGCTTCATTCGACTACATGTATGTGCCTGTCCTCTCTCGCACAGCGGATTTCTAACCCCTAAGGAGGATAAAGATTATATCGGTACAGATGATTGGTTAGGCTCACTTACTTCTTTCAAGAGGAAAGCTGCAGTAGCGAGATGGTCTTTGTCAACCGCGGCCATCAATGGCGTCATGCCATCAACATCTTGGTACTGGAACAGAAGAAAGAATCACATGTGAAGCGAATGGAAAGTGCGAGATAGACTAGACCAAGAGGTTATCAAGGTAAGGGCTTTCCTACAGTGGCAAGTTGTCACTGGTATGGAAGCAGAGCAAATAATAGAAAGCTTGGTAAACTATATATTTTTTTAGAGTACCAAATGCTGTTTCCATTTTACATCTGCTTTTGATTGACAGAAAAACCCTTGTGGATTTGTGACGTCATAAATTTGCATTTTTGGTTACATTTAACCCAGAAAATTTAATCATTTTTGTTAATTCAATCAAGAGAATACGAGCTGGGACCTTTTAGAACTCACATCTGACACAACGATCTGTAACAACTTGACTGCAAAAGTTTCAGTTAAATGCATTAAATGGTTTGCAATATGTGGTTCTTTGAAGTTGACAGATTTGATAAGCTTAATTAGCATATTTCGCAATGTGCAAGATCACAAACTTGATTAACTGAGATACAGTTGACACATTTTTTAATGGTCTCTCTCAATTATGCTCCATTAAAAAAGCGAGGTCTGGGCATAGTCGAGATTGTGTGATCAACTTGAAAACCTATTTTATAAAGTCATCGTTCTTCGGGGAACGATAATTCAAAAGCGATCGGTAAAGGTTTAGTTATTTTTAGATATTGTACCTAGTTCCTCCGCGGCTTGCATTCGTGAAAAGTGAAGAAATCATCCAAAATAATTTTTGTGGTGTATATTATCTTACTAAAACAACTATTTACCTCAGGTGTCGGTGGCTAGCGGTAGATCAGATTTACCTCGCCGCTTGGTAAATATCCACCGCTAGCCACCTCCATTTGGGGCGAAAATATGCTCGGATATTTGTCCTTGGATATCATCTGTTCCTCGAAGCTCACAGTTTTCTTCGATCTACGCTCTCGGAAAACTGTTCGCTTCTCGGAAGAGATGACGTCCGCGGACAAATACCCTAGCATATTTTCGCGCCAAATCGAGGCTATTGTTTATTTGTAATCTATCAAATATTTTTGCTCGCGCGCGATTGGCCTAAACTCGTAACGTGACCGAACTATACCCAACCAAAACTGGGGAATATCCGAGAATATTCCCCAATTTTTAAAACTGCTTGTGTTTCAAAAAATATCTGAAGGATAATAAGCACAATATCCTCTATTTGACTTTGAAAATATGCTACCGCTGGGATATTTGTCCTTGGCCTTGGACATTATCTGTTCCTCAAAGTTCACAGCTTTCCTCGAGCTACGATCTCGGAAAACTGTTCGCTTCTCGGAACAGATATAAATGTGCGCGAACTTCGCGCCAAATGGAGGTTACACGGAAGAATGGAATTTACTTTAGCATAAAGACAGGATATAAGGATAAGGATCACGGCACGTGACATCTTTAAAATTATAAAGTGACCGCTTGCTATGCCATTGCATCGTTGAACCGAGCAGAAAAATGTGGCCAAAGAATCATGATCGCACCCAACGCAGATTAGTGGCTCAACTGAATCAGGCGTTTCTTAATAGAGCAGAGTTCTTCCGACATTCATTAACTTCCTTAAAGGTCAAACGAATCGTTCTCAGAGATTACTCGTTTAGACAAACAGGCGAACGTTCTGCTTTATTTATCAAGGTAGCATATCTGAGGACCTTCGAGGAGTGGTCTGATCTGAACTGGATTAATTTCAGAGCAGCTCTTCAGATCCACTAAACTCACTATGACCCGGGCAATTATTCGTGAACAACCCATAATCGGTTTTTTACAGCTTCACAAAGACCAGACAAGGCCCGACACTAACGCAGGCTAACTGCAAAATCGTCTGTAATGAGCAGATTGTAATCAGGCATTATACTACCATTACGTATGTGGTTTTATTTACACACGCAAAATTAAACAAAAAGAAGAAACAACCCGTAATCCCTAAGCCTTACGTCTATGATGGCCATGTTTTCCAAAAGAAATCTAACGATTGGAACTTTTCCTGCATCCGCAGCGTAGTGGAGAGCATTGCGTCCATGTCTGACCTCGGCGTTAATTTCTGTTCCCTGCAAAACAGCAATGCGCGAAGGTGTTACAGATTCAAATGCAGGGGGGGGGGGGGGGGGGGTGAAGAGTGGGGAAGGAGCCCAGGAGAGGGGTAGGGGAGGGTCATTACACACAATTCTGTAAGCAAATTGAGCTCTGAAGGTTGCATAGGTGATACCCACCCAAACACTTTTGCCAAGGATGCCCTAGACCCCCTTCACTGAGACCAAATGAAAATCTGCATTCATTACCGTAACAAATATTGTAAACAGCTTTCGTACTTACGTGAGAGATCAACAGATTTCATGACAGGCAATACCAGGGTCAATTTGCAGCATTGTACAACTGCAGAATTTTTTTTAGCGAATTTTCAATGACTTTTCGTTCCTGCGAGATCTTGGACTGTCTTGTGACCGTCGTGGACTTCAAATGAATTAACCAAGTAAAGTTCTAAGCGTCATACATGCCTTACACGGGTACACGGGCAAACAGAGGCAAGCGCCAATGAAAGAAGTAACAACGTCGCCCCATTCATTCTTGCTTGATTCTCACAATTCAGACAACAGATAGAGTTCTTACCGGTCTTCTAAGATGCTTCTCTACATAGATCAAGTCCCCAGTTTGGATCGCCTGGATGAACTGTTCACTAGCGCTCATGGTTCTCCTTAGAAATTGTTCAAAAACGTCGAAGAAATATCACGGGCACCGTCGGAAGTCGGCGAACTAACTAACAGATATATAAAGGCGATATTTATTAAATTCTGTAAACACAGGTCATGCGTGTCACGGAGTGCACTCAACCATTCAGTTTTGATTGAATGCCAAGATAAAACATCTCAGTGTAAACCGTTTTGTTTTCTGTTAATGGCGGATTGGAGATTAATGAGTTTTGTTACTGCGTGTGTAAACAAATAAATATCATGGAGGATTGAATACACAGAGGTACCATTCTTTGGCATAAATCGAATTTGTACGTTGTGGAGATGAACCAAGTGTGCTCTTCAATGACAAGGTGCTGATTGAAAGTCATTAGAAGGCTTGTTTAAAATGAACACAGGGTGGGTTAATCCAGTGTCGCGTCACTCAACTGTTTCTTTTGTGACGTCTTCACATCGCGCAGTTGTCTGTTGGGCCCAATTAGGAAAAATAACTTTTAGATATTTAGATATCATAAATATTGCATGGGCGGGAGTGCATTAAGGTGGAGCTTGATAGCTGTGATTATGCAACATCAAAATAACAAAACAGTGAACTAAGACCAACTAAAAATATAACACAAACAGCGGTGATAAACAATGTATTCCAATTCTCTTTAAACTACTTCATAGGATACTAGAAACCAAGAAAGAACTAGTATACAAAATTAAACCGTACCAGACGATGAATGGTTTCTTTTTTTTTGCAAAGGTCCAGGTCCCTTGTGTAACACACATTCCTGGCTTATGGTTTAACAACGAGCAGAAATCCCAATTTTTAAATATGATTAAGCAGCAGATCCTGTTTAATGATTTTACGCTACCCAGTAGTGGATCACAACATCTACTGAGGGAGAAATTTTGAATTTTCAAAATACTATTGAAAAAGTATATCGACGTCTGTAAAATGATGGAAAAATTCCCTCTCAGTGGTAATCAGTTCCAACAAAAACTAAACATTCAATGGGAAATCGAAAATAGTGGAAATTGAATAGCTAGGTCCTGATACAGCAAGCAGAACTGCGTAACCCTATTAGCAAATGTAGTTATCTTAAACTAATATAGAAACGCTTAATATCGTTAAGTGAATATTGTAATTTATAATTATACCGTACTCTATATAGCGTGCGCAAAACGTTTAAGCTTTTTACTGTTTTTTTCAGTAATAACTGTTGTCTTGTAATTAGTGTACCTGTATTATGTAGTATACTGTAAGATGGTTGGATGTAATGTGTAGATTGTAATGCGTAGTTACGCACTCTGTAGACTACTTTTCTTTGCAATTGTCAGTTTAAGCTTAATTGTAATTGTTGTGATTGAGCAAATAAAAAACCCCATTGTATTCCAACGTTATTTGACGTTTCGTATGCTCAAGGTCTACCTACATTTTCAAAAGCAACCGTCGCAATTGTTTGAAACCTATTTATCGCAACTTGAATTATAAAGAAAATTTGTAACGATCACTTTTGAAAATGTATGTAGACCAACATACGAAACGTCTAGTTCTGTATTAAAATGCTATGGAATACAATGTTTAGCACCGCTGTTCGGTTGTGTTACATTCTTAATCAAGCTACTAGTGCCCAAGAACATGTGTTTGCAAGACCAGCTAACTGAGTTTAAGTGGGCTATCCTTTATGAAGAGCGACGTCATACGCTGAATCACCGCTTTTGAGATGTACAAAATTCTCTTAAGTACAAGGAGGCCTCAAAATAGTCCTCTACCAAGGTAGAAAAATAACAGAAAAGGATTTTTAAACCCTGTAAACTAAATCAGAACATGATGGCCGCAATT
>JAHPZR010055266.1:7500-17500 GCA_019787425.1 Platygyra sinensis | reverse complement strand
GACAGGCACACATATGAGGAGTTCTGGTGTCCCAGAACAGCCTGTCAGTATCCAGCACTTCAAGGGCGTCCTGGTAGGAGCCAGAAAGGGGCAAAGAGCCGATACTCAGTGAATCAAATGTAGGGTGTTCTCATTCAAGCCGGTTCAGATGCGTACATGTACTGTAACTTTCTTACACACATTTTGTTACATAACATAGGCGTTGAAACATTTCATCGTTCTTTTTTGTCAAAATAGTTTACTTTAGTCATAGATTCTTATGTGGGAGAGTTTTTCTTGTCGTGTGTAGAAGCGGAAGGTTATTCTCGTCTCCTGTCTGACTAAGCTTGATCATGTCGTGTTGGCTAACAGCCCTTTTTGCACCACATTTTTAGTAAGTTAACCCGGGATTTAAGGATACATGCTTTATTTCACCCTAGCAAACTCATGCTGGTATAAAGTGAATGTATTCAGAAATCCAGATAAGCCTCATCTTGATTAAAAGGTTAAATGCCGAGTGGACAATGTGATATCTGTTATGGTTACCTTGCATATGTAAATGATTGTCACATGACAGAAAATTGGATGCTCCAAACTTGTAACTTCATACAAAATATGTGATATGTTATGTTATCATCAAAACGATATTTAACGTCATTTCTTAAAGCGATATAAACAGATTTTTACAACAGCTAAGAGCCATTAGCGTTATTTGGTGTTTTATCCGGCTATAACATATTAAAAGCAGTCTTAGAGGTAATAGGAGCACTGCTCCATAGAGAAAAGGTTAAATTAGCTGCCTCTGAAAAGGAACTGCGTTCACATATATGGCTGTTTGGTCAGGACACCCTCACCAGAACAGAACTCATCTTTGATTCATCCTTGTGTCGACCCAGTTTTGATCTTCCTGATTCCCGCTATTCTGCCTGATTATACGGTAAAACATCTGCATGGGATTCATCTGAATGACTTGGTTACGAAAACGTACGTTATTAAATAAAGTACTTCTATAGTGGGGGCACGACTACCTCATGGTTAGTGCGCTCATCCCCGGATCAAAGCGATCTGGGTTTGAGCTCTGGGGCTTGCTTCTTGAAGGTCCCGCAAAGTTTTTGCACCAGGAAAGCAGTGGCATAATTCCAAACCTTACAGAGCTGTTTTATTTACATAGTCTTAGTATAACCAGAAGTTCCTTTCATACAACATTTTTCAGGAGTATACACCGCTCTGTTTTTAGATACAGATTTACTAAAAATGGCTTTACCGGCCCGAAAAGCTTACGGGGCTTTCGAGAAACGTGCCCCTGGTCGGGTACCCTGTGTTGTGTGTTGAGCAAGGCACTTTACTCTCACAGTGCCTCTCTCCACCCAGGTCTATGGGTACTGGTGAATTGTTGGGGAGTGACCTGCGATGGACTAGCATCCCATCCAGGGGGAGTAGAAATACTCCTAGCTGCTTCATGCTACAAAAACCGGGATAAGCTCCAGCAGCTACAAGCCCGTCTGGCTCCAAGGCTTCACTTTTATTTAAGCCAAACAATGTAAATCATGTTGATGCTCATTTCGAAGTGTTTTCCAAATGCATCACAATGAAGAGCAACCAAGGTTTCAGTACATAAGATAATAAGTATTGCTAATGCGAATACATACTGTTCACATTGGCTGTCTTCGCGGGGCCTAGAGGGGATAAGGAAGTCAAATCTTTGTTTCTTGTGCGAAGGTCATGATGTTGTCGATTTCAGCTACAGCATTCTGTCAAGTTTTCAAGTCTTAACATCGGCTGAATAGTAAGTTTCATTTTACAACCATCGAGAGAAAATGCAAAGAAAGAATCAAAAAGCTAGAAACGTTTTGTAAACTGACCGGTCTATATAAACAGGACTAAGTCAGTAACAGACCGTGACTAAATTTGCAAATATTCTGGCTAAGTTTTCCAGACTTTTCCACAAGGCGTCTGGGAGATCTACTACTGATAATTCAACAATGCTAGCTATTTAAACCGTTTCTAAGTCATTTTTTGTCGAATCCCTGCATCTTAACGTGGCATGGTTAATATGTCAGAGTGTTTTGAATGAGAACGATCTGAGCTAGCGTGACAACCTAATTTGCATAATTGAATAATAAATTGCATAAGTCGCTGTGAGAAAGGAAGATAAAAAGTGCAAGATATTTTTACATTTCTATGCTTCCTAACCTTTGCTTAGCAGAACTCAGTTGGAGTTTTGAGCGGCAGGGTCTGGACTTGGGAAATAAACGGCAGCGAAGACAAGCTATTTTGGCAGGTTTTCAGAAAGTGATATAACGGGTGGTAACAGATAAATTTTCAGGATCCCTCAAAACAAAATATATCAAAAATAACGTGCATTTCTTACCTTTGAAGGATCACTTGATGTAGGGATCATAAAATTCTTTTTTGTGTGTTAGGTGGTCTTTGAGCAGCGATCTTCTCAATTTGGGCAATTTTCTGTCCTCGCAGCACTCAAATTTACGCGTTTTCCGGCTATGATTGTTTTGAGCTCTAAAAAAATTATTTTCACGTATTTGCATTTGCTAAAGTCTTTGGACTTACTTATGACCCAAGATAGTTCACTGAGAAAAGTTTGAGGGAAAACTTTTTTCCGACCCGAAATGCAGTGGACTGCTTTTAGAGAGACTGCCACTTAATTCCTGTGGTATTTCAGCGTTTTATGCAGGAGATTGCTAAGACCAACAGTTGTAGGACATTTTACTTAAAAAAGGTATCAATACATTCCTCAATCAATCTTGGTGGCCTAAAACCTCACAGATCGCTTCGCTCGCTTAGCTATTCTACCTTGAAACTCATGAGGTCGACTTGTGGCAAGTCTAAGTGCAAAGAAAACCTGTCCAGCTTTCAACTCAATTTTTTTAGTAACAGAAGTGATTATTTCTTCTTTATCAAGAAATCACTTGCCTGTTGGGCAAGTGAAAGACAGAACCCACTAGCCCTGAGCTATCAGTGGCATGTTTCTTTGCTTGCTGATATTTTAAATATTTGATGTCAAATCAAGGAAATTAATTTGGCCTTACATGTAATTGCAATAAAAGAAATGAAACAGAACACTTAAGCCTATGTACCTTGACAAGCATCACGAGATGTCTTGGGTACTCCAACAGGTCGATAGAAACCTGATTTACATCTCTCACAGTTGATACCATCAGTATTATCCTTACAATCAACACACACGCCACCTCCTTCATAATTTCCACTTAGGTCCAAACTTCTTTTCTCCTGAGCAATACGCTCACTGTAATAGCAGTCAGTTGCATGGTTGTGGCAGTTACAGGCTATAAAAACAACACAGAATACACATATAAGATAAAACTTTAAATTGTCAGGATTCAGGGTCCTAAATAAACTTTTTTTAATGTGGGCCCCATGTAGTGACTAAACATTTTATTCACTTTTAATTAGCCTTTTCTTTACTTAAAACAAGATCCTTATAGGGAAGTGGTCAAAACTACTATACTCGAACAGGACCCACCAAATCACAAAATAGTTGGTGGTGTCTGCCTACACCCCCCGTGCTTAACGTCAAAAGATGGTGTCTTTACTACATAGCCACCCCTCTATCCAGCAGTAAAAAATTACAGTGAGATTCAAACCTCACTTTTCTTGTGTGTCTAGTAATGCCGATTCTTGCTAGCTGAATATTTCTGTGTCAACTCAAATTTAAAAGCCAATAAAATGTTCTTGATAATGTTCGAAGATAGGTGGTGTCTTTGAGAACCCCCCTCCTACCCCAAAGGTGGGTCCTGTTCGAGTATAGTTGTTTTGACCAGTTCCCCAGTACATGTACATGACCTTGTGAGCAATTACAGGTCAGAGACTCCCCTGTATCAAGGTTGAAGAGAGATTTTTGTGACACAGATAGCTCTCTTAAACTTGAAAACTGAACATAATGCCACTTTCTTTCACTTTCTTCTTATTCATATTGTCAATAATGTCTAACATCACAGTCATCATGGAGAGATCAACTTCTTCAATCTGGAAGCCCATAATATATCCAAACCTTAAAAGCATCCCTTGGCACTATATTTTCTTCCCAACTGCAAAAAGTTTAAAACTTCCCCATGACAAGGAGCAACTTCCTTGCTGCAAAACCACACATGAACTTTTGCAATAGAATTAAACTCTTTGTGAGCCAGTTCAAAACATTGGACAAGATGCAAAAAATTAATTGCATGCTAGTGACTACCCTTGAAATTCTGGTTGCCAACATTCAATATTGGATTGCAATGGTGACAATTTAGGACTCTGGGATTGTCTTTACAGAACTTAAAATCACTCCCTAACAGTACAGTAGGAATGGTTGACTTGGATTACTCCTAATAAACTATGCAAGCTAACCTTGACAGGCAAGGAAAACAAAATGCTAACAAAAACTACATCCAAGTTTTTGTCCACCCCATGCAGTTTCAAAAGCATTATTTATCAAGCATGCATGGATCCACAAATGGATGATGTAATGAGTTCCTGTCACAATATAATTTACTTACGTTCACATTCATTGCTACTTTCAGCTGTGGCTGGTTTCCATTCCTTCTGAACAAAGCCTGGGCAGCATTCTTCACACTTGACACCACATGTCTTATGCTTGCAGCTACATCTGAACTGTGATTCACCTGGCCTCTGAACACAGGCATCTGCATGACCATTACACATGCATATACCTCCAACAGAGATATCCTTGATTGAATAGAAATACTGCAGACAAGACAAGAATTTGAAAAAGTTTTATGTGCATCTGGGCTGCTTGCAAGCATTCAATTATTTTTTTGGTATGTGCATAGGTAAAGCCTGTATTTGAGCCAATGGTGGCCCACCAGGCTGGAGCTTATCCCAGTTTCTGCAGCATGAAACAACTTGGAGTATTTCCACTCCCCCCTGGATGGGATGCTAGTCTATCGTAGGGTTACCCCCAGCATTAAATTCGCCGGTACACATTTATACACCTGGGTGGAGAGAGGCATCGTGAGAGTAAAGTGTGTTGCCCAAGAACACAACACAATATCCCTGGTCAGGGCTCGAACCCGGACCGCTCGCTCTGGAGTCGAGCGCACTAACTATAAAACCACTTAAACACCTTGTTATGGTCAGCTGATATCACTTCTATGTACATGTAACTTGACACGAGGTGTCCCTGTTAAGAACTTGGTACACACACATTACAGTACCAACTGCCCTACTAAAAGGGTTACCAGAAAGTGACACAGAAACCTAACTTCCTAGAGAGATTACTGCTAATGATAAAAGACATACCCGTCTGGTAACAGAAGGATCTTGTCTCGCCAGTGGTAATAAATCAGCTAATAATGTCTTCACTTTCAACAACCTCAGCCTAATGTGTCTTGCACGAGTCCATTCCTGTAATAAAACGTTGTTTAAAAATAAAAAACCTAAGCAAAAAAGAACTAAAAACTCTTTTCTTAAAATCACTAAGTTTGCTCATGTCATCAGTGAATGAAATATTTATTTAGTTATTAGTAAAACAGCTTATATGTAAGCTGTAACATGTGCAGTGGCAAGCGTAGTGATCATAAGAAAAGAGTTTTTAGTTCTTTTTTGCTTAGGTTTTTTATTTTTAAACAACGTTTTATTACAGGAATGGACTCGTGCAAGACACATTAGGCTGAGGTTGTTGAAAGTGAAGACATTATTAGCTGATTTATTACCACTGGCGAGACAAGATCCTTCTGTTACCAGACGGGTATGTCTTTTATCATTAGCAGTAATCTCTCTAGGAAGTTAGGTTTCTGTGTCACTTTCTGGTAACCCTTTTAGTAGGGCAGTTGGTACTGTAATGTGTGTGTACCAAGTTCTTAACAGGGACACCTCGTGTCAAGTTACATGTACATAGAAGTGATATCAGCTGACCATAACAAGGTGTTTAAGTGGTTTTATAGTTAGTGCGCTCGACTCCAGAGCGAGCGGTCCGGGTTCGAGCCCTGACCAGGGATATTGTGTTGTGTTCTTGGGCAACACACTTTACTCTCACGATGCCTCTCTCCACCCAGGTGTATAAATGTGTACCGGCGAATTTAATGCTGGGGGTAACCCTACGATAGACTAGCATCCCATCCAGGGGGGAGTGGAAATACTCCAAGTTGTTTCATGCTGCAGAAACTGGGATAAGCTCCAGCCTGGTGGGCCACCATTGGCTCAAATACAGGCTTTACCTATGCACATACCAAAAAAATAATTGAATGCTTGCAAGCAGCCCAGATGCACATAAAACTTTTTCAAATTCTTGTCTTGTCTGCAGTATTTCTATTCAATCAAGGATATCTCTGTTGGAGGTATATGCATGTGTAATGGTCATGCAGATGCCTGTGTTCAGAGGCCAGGTGAATCACAGTTCAGATGTAGCTGCAAGCATAAGACATGTGGTGTCAAGTGTGAAGAATGCTGCCCAGGCTTTGTTCAGAAGGAATGGAAACCAGCCACAGCTGAAAGTAGCAATGAATGTGAACGTAAGTAAATTATATTGTGACAGGAACTCATTACATCATCCATTTGTGGATCCATGCATGCTTGATAAATAATGCTTTTGAAACTGCATGGGGTGGACAAAAACTTGGATGTAGTTTTTGTTAGCATTTTGTTTTCCTTGCCTGTCAAGGTTAGCTTGCATAGTTTATTAGGAGTAATCCAAGTCAACCATTCCTACTGTACTGTTAGGGAGTGATTTTAAGTTCTGTAAAGACAATCCCAGAGTCCTAAATTGTCACCATTGCAATCCAATATTGAATGTTGGCAACCAGAATTTCAAGGGTAGTCACTAGCATGCAATTAATTTTTTGCATCTTGTCCAATGTTTTGAACTGGCTCACAAAGAGTTTAATTCTATTGCAAAAGTTCATGTGTGGTTTTGCAGCAAGGAAGTTGCTCCTTGTCATGGGGAAGTTTTAAACTTTTTGCAGTTGGGAAGAAAATATAGTGCCAAGGGATGCTTTTAAGGTTTGGATATATTATGGGCTTCCAGATTGAAGAAGTTGATCTCTCCATGATGACTGTGATGTTAGACATTATTGACAATATGAATAAGAAGAAAGTGAAAGAAAGTGGCATTATGTTCAGTTTTCAAGTTTAAGAGAGCTATCTGTGTCACAAAAATCTCTCTTCAACCTTGATACAGGGGAGTCTCTGACCTGTAATTGCTCACAAGGTCATGTACATGTACTGGGGAACTGGTCAAAACAACTATACTCGAACAGGACCCACCTTTGGGGTAGGAGGGGGGTTCTCAAAGACACCACCTATCTTCGAACATTATCAAGAACATTTTATTGGCTTTTAAATTTGAGTTGACACAGAAATATTCAGCTAGCAAGAATCGGCATTACTAGACACACAAGAAAAGTGAGGTTTGAATCTCACTGTAATTTTTTACTGCTGGATAGAGGGGTGGCTATGTAGTAAAGACACCATCTTTTGACGTTAAGCACGGGGGGTGTAGGCAGACACCACCAACTATTTTGTGATTTGGTGGGTCCTGTTCGAGTATAGTAGTTTTGACCACTTCCCTATAAGGATCTTGTTTTAAGTAAAGAAAAGGCTAATTAAAAGTGAATAAAATGTTTAGTCACTACATGGGGCCCACATTAAAAAAAGTTTATTTAGGACCCTGAATCCTGACAATTTAAAGTTTTATCTTATATGTGTATTCTGTGTTGTTTTTATAGCCTGTAACTGCCACAACCATGCAACTGACTGCTATTACAGTGAGCGTATTGCTCAGGAGAAAAGAAGTTTGGACCTAAGTGGAAATTATGAAGGAGGTGGCGTGTGTGTTGATTGTAAGGATAATACTGATGGTATCAACTGTGAGAGATGTAAATCAGGTTTCTATCGACCTGTTGGAGTACCCAAGACATCTCGTGATGCTTGTCAAGGTACATAGGCTTAAGTGTTCTGTTTCATTTCTTTTATTGCAATTACATGTAAGGCCAAATTAATTTCCTTGATTTGACATCAAATATTTAAAATATCAGCAAGCAAAGAAACATGCCACTGATAGCTCAGGGCTAGTGGGTTCTGTCTTTCACTTGCCCAACAGGCAAGTGATTTCTTGATAAAGAAGAAATAATCACTTCTGTTACTAAAAAAATTGAGTTGAAAGCTGGACAGGTTTTCTTTGCACTTAGACTTGCCACAAGTCGACCTCATGAGTTTCAAGGTAGAATAGCTAAGCGAGCGAAGCGATCTGTGAGGTTTTAGGCCACCAAGATTGATTGAGGAATGTATTGATACCTTTTTTAAGTAAAATGTCCTACAACTGTTGGTCTTAGCAATCTCCTGCATAAAACGCTGAAATACCACAGGAATTAAGTGGCAGTCTCTCTAAAAGCAGTCCACTGCATTTCGGGTCGGAAAAAAGTTTTCCCTCAAACTTTTCTCAGTGAACTATCTTGGGTCATAAGTAAGTCCAAAGACTTTAGCAAATGCAAATACGTGAAAATAATTTTTTTAGAGCTCAAAACAATCATAGCCGGAAAACGCGTAAATTTGAGTGCTGCGAGGACAGAAAATTGCCCAAATTGAGAAGATCGCTGCTCAAAGACCACCTAACACACAAAAAAGAATTTTATGATCCCTACATCAAGTGATCCTTCAAAGGTAAGAAATGCACGTTATTTTTGATATATTTTGTTTTGAGGGATCCTGAAAATTTATCTGTTACCACCCGTTATATCACTTTCTGAAAACCTGCCAAAATAGCTTGTCTTCGCTGCCGTTTATTTCCCAAGTCCAGACCCTGCCGCTCAAAACTCCAACTGAGTTCTGCTAAGCAAAGGTTAGGAAGCATAGAAATGTAAAAATATCTTGCACTTTTTATCTTCCTTTCTCACAGCGACTTATGCAATTTATTATTCAATTATGCAAATTAGGTTGTCACGCTAGCTCAGATCGTTCTCATTCAAAACACTCTGACATATTAACCATGCCACGTTAAGATGCAGGGATTCGACAAAAAATGACTTAGAAACGGTTTAAATAGCTAGCATTGTTGAATTATCAGTAGTAGATCTCCCAGACGCCTTGTGGAAAAGTCTGGAAAACTTAGCCAGAATATTTGCAAATTTAGTCACGGTCTGTTACTGACTTAGTCCTGTTTATATAGACCGGTCAGTTTACAAAACGTTTCTAGCTTTTTGATTCTTTCTTTGCATTTTCTCTCGATGGTTGTAAAATGAAACTTACTATTCAGCCGATGTTAAGACTTGAAAACTTGACAGAATGCTGTAGCTGAAATCGACAACATCATGACCTTCGCACAAGAAACAAAGATTTGACTTCCTTATCCCCTCTAGGCCCCGCGAAGACAGCCAATGTGAACAGTATGTATTCGCATTAGCAATACTTATTATCTTATGTACTGAAACCTTGGTTGCTCTTCATTGTGATGCATTTGGAAAACACTTCGAAATGAGCATCAACATGATTTACATTGTTTGGCTTAAATAAAAGTGAAGCCTTGGAGCCAGACGGGCTTGTAGCTGCTGGAGCTTATCCCGGTTTTTGTAGCATGAAGCAGCTAGGAGTATTTCTACTCCCCCTGGATGGGATGCTAGTCCATCGCAGGTCACTCCCCAACAATTCACCAGTACCCATAGACCTGGGTGGAGAGAGGCACTGTGAGAGTAAAGTGCCTTGCTCAACACACAACACAGGGTACCCGACCAGGGGCACGTTTCTCGAAAGCCCCGTAAGCTTTTCGGGCCGGTAAAGCCATTTTTAGTAAATCTGTATCTAAAAACAGAGCGGTGTATACTCCTGAAAAATGTTGTATGAAAGGAACTTCTGGTTATACTAAGACTATGTAAATAAAACAGCTCTGTAAGGTTTGGAATTATGCCACTGCTTTCCTGGTGCAAAAACTTTGCGGGACCTTCAAGAAGCAAGCCCCAGAGCTCAAACCCAGATCGCTTTGATCCGGGGATGAGCGCACTAACCATGAGGTAGTCGTGCCCCCACTATAGAAGTACTTTATTTAATAACG
>JAHPZR010055266.1:0-2500 GCA_019787425.1 Platygyra sinensis | reverse complement strand
GCAAAGCCTTTGAAGAAGCAATGTGATTGTTCAGCAACAAGAGTGAAATTGCTTGACCTCAACAGGAGAGCTGTAAAATTCACCAGCCTCCCTGCAGAACCCACAGCTTGCCTGTCATCAAGGAGGGACACTGGTGGTCAGCAGCTGTTTCAAGTTGAACTTAGCTACAATTATAATTTGTTTATGTCTGTGTGTAATTCAAAATCAAATATATGCATGGTAATAGTGCAGTGTTCTTGCAGCTTGTTCATGTGGAATTAGTTTTCGGTGTTATTCATGGACCAATTATTTATAGTATTTCGCTTTAATAAAAATAGTCAAAAATGACTTTAAAATATTTAAATTACTTCCTGGTACAGATTTTTAGTCACTAAAACCTGAAATTGCATCCATCTCTCTCACTCGGAATATTCGGTCCTACTAAACTATAAATATAGAGCCGCAGTGGCACTGCTGAACTTTAATAATTAAACCTACTATGACCCACATTTGGAAGACGCAATTGCAATTCATTCAGCAAGGCGAAAGTACATGCGGCAGACTTATCATTAAAGGCCCTCATCTTGTTTGTATTCAGTACCTCGCCAGACAAAGGACTTTTTACGTCCTCTCCCCCCGTTTTCTACTATGATTGCGCACCAATGTTAGCGACCCAAAAACAGGATCAAAGTGCCACTTCAACCAATCACAGAGCGTAGCCCATGAATAGTCCTTAAAGGGACAGAACGATCAACCGCAAAAGTGACTATGCAGTTCACTACGGTATATGGAGCCAGCGCTGATTTCCCCGCGAACAGTGCGGGCACAGAAACATTAACTATAACTGCACGACGTACCAGCACCTAAGAGAGTGTAAGGCATATCTGTCCAAAAGAGGATTTGTTCATTTACTATGACCCCCACTAGTCAGAGCTAGAAAAAAACGCTAGCATCGGCCTGGCTTTTGTGATGTGTTAAATGGATATTCACGCCAGAACACCCAATCAATAGAGCTAGACAAGGGAAATCATGCAGATAGCATGCCTGGTTGTGCTTGTTGCATGAAGTTCCATGATTTCACTCAAGCCAAGATGACAGCAGCACGGTCTCAAACCTTAAAAGTGGCAGTCTCTCTAAAAAGCCGGGGTCAATCTGACATTTTGACCGCGTCGGCCAAAAAGTTTTCCCTCAAAACTTTTCTAACAGTGCAACTATCTTGGGTCAAGAAATTAAATCCAAAGACTTAAAGTGCTTTAGTCTTATGCAAATATAGGTACAAAATCAATTTTTTTAGAGCTCAAGAACAATCATCAGCCAGAAAAGCATAAATTTGAGTTTGGGGGGGGTTTTGCAAGGGAAAAGAAATTGCCCAAATTGAGCAGGCGCGCTGCTCAATTGTGGGGCTAATTTTCGTGTCGCTTGGCAAAACCCCCCCCAAACTCAAATTTATGCTTTTCTGGCTGATGATTGTTCTTGAGCTCTAAAAAAATTGATTTTGTGACCTATATTGGCATAAGACTAAAGCACTAAAAGTCTTTGGATTTAATTTCTTGACCCAAGATAGTTGCACTGTTAGAAAAGTTTGAGGGAAAAACTTGTTGGCGACGCGGTCAAAATGTCAGATTGACCCCGGCTTTGTAGAGAGAGACTGCCCATTTAAGGTCTTGAGACCGTGCTGCAGTCATCTTGGCTTGAGTTGAAATCATGGAACTTCACTGCCAACAAGCACAACCAGGCATGCTATCTGCATGATTTCCCTTGTCTAGCTCTATTGATTGGGTGTTCTGGCGTGAATATCCATTTAAGACATCACAAAAGCAAGGCCGATGCTAGCGTGTTTTTCTAGCTCTGACTAGTGGGGGTCATAGTCGATGACAAATCCTCTTTTGGACAGATATGCTTACACTCTCTTAGGTGCTGGTACGTGGCTGCAGTATAGTTAATGATTCTGTGCCCGCACTGTTCGCGGGGAAATCAGCGCTGGCTCCAAATACCGTAGTGAACTGCATAGTCACTTTTGCGGTTGATCGTTCTGTTCCCTTTAAGGAATATTCAATGGGCTACGCTCTGTGATTGGTTGAAGTGGCACAGTGATCCTGTTTTTGGGTCGCTAACATTGGTGCGCAATCATAGTAGAAAACGGGGGGAGAGGACGTAAAAAGTCCTTTGTCAGGCGAGGTTACTGAATACAACACAGATTGAAGGACTTTAATGATAAGTCAGCCGCATGTACTTTCGCCTTGCTGAATGAATTGCAATTGCAGGTCTTTCCAAATGTGGGTCATAGTAGGTTTTTAATTATTCAAGTTTCAGCAGTGGCCCACTGCGGCTACTATATTTATAGTTTAGTAGGACCGAATATTCCGAGTGAGAGAGATGGATGCAATTTCAGGTTTTAGTGGAACAAACAATCTGTACTCTTAGGGAGTAATTTAAATATTTTAAAGTCATTTTTGACTATTTTTATTAAAGCGAAATACTATAACTAAATTGGTCCATGAAATAACACCGAAAACTAATT
>JAHPZR010055265.1:32500-39556 GCA_019787425.1 Platygyra sinensis | reverse complement strand
AGGGTATTCAGAGATTTTAACAAGATATATCTAGATTACATGTAACTGAACTTTTCAAAAGCAGTCTACATGTACATGTAGTTGATTAATGCAGAACACAGCAAATAAATCAGGAAATTAACATAAGGAAGGTTAAATACTGGGATGTACATGTAGTTATTAACTGTATCAGGAACATTTTAGAATTCTACTCTTCCAGGAATTTTCTTCTTTTATAACAGTACTAACGTTCTGTGGCTCTGTCAATAATACATGTACATTTTCAAGGTAAAGATGTTTCTGAAGGATGCGTGGTGATCAAGCTGTGTGGTCTTTGAATTACATCCATAATTTCCTGTACAAATACGAGTTCTGCTCCCATCTGTTTATAAAATTACATGTACAATGTTAGTCTCCTTAAAAGCAAGTAAAACACTGACAGTGTTTTTTGATGGACCCCTTGTGCTGTGCTTTAATTCTTTCTAAACAGAATACAGTTAAACTGTTTTTGAATACCTGGAAAGGACTTCTAAAGACATCCGGAATGCCACTTGCAAAAATAACATCCCACATGAACAAACAGTAGAGTGAAGAGTATGTTGACCCTTCACCATGGATTCCCTGATCAAATCCCTGCTGTCGGTAATATGACAAGGCATACTCCTCCACTGCACAAAACGTTTTTGTACCATCAATGACTTGACCACTCTGGTCAACCTCAGGAGCAATGAAGACACCAAGCTCAGCACATCTTGTCCCAGAGATGGTGATCTGTAATTGTCAGGATTGGCAAAAAGCAAGATAAAGAAAGCAGGTCATCCATCAAAATGCTTCATTCTAGAATACAGGGCTTTTTTGTACTTGTACATGTTTTTTGATAAGTTAAAAGAGAACAGCAAAACAATGGGCAAAAGAATTGTTTAGAACAATCCTGAATGCTTGGGTGCTTTCCATTATGCCAAAGATTCTGGAAATTTTGGTCGAAAGTCAAATGAAAAGGTCTGTTTTGGTTCCTTTGGACCAGAATATTCAGGACCACTCCTGGACGAGGTTCTCTTTGACAAGTCAGAATAGGCAATTGCAGAAACGTGAGAGGACTGGGAAAGAGTATGGTTGTTTTCCGTTTGTATGAAAAACTAAGATATTCAAATGAAAGATCAACTAAATTTGAGAGTCTTACCCAAGAATAGAAGTACATGTATTTGGCATAGGAAAATGGCAAAATGGTAGCTCTTCAAATATCACCTAAAATAGAGAGTTTGTATGGATTGGGTAGACAAGCCACAAAATTATAAGGATTTGTATGGAATTTTGCAACTTTTGCGAGGCTCCCATTTGAACAATTTTCCACTGAAAACTCTTAAACTTGGCTGGATAGCTTTTTCATTCAGTAACATTTCAGTTGAAATGTTAAGATTTTCAATCTAATCAATATAAGAAACTCATCCCAGTCCTCTCACATTTCTGCAATTGGCAATGGATGGATCAAAATTTGCCATTCCATTTTGACAAACCAGATCACTGTCATTTTTCTCTTCACTTACAGGTGTATGTAGGGAATTCAGAAAAGGAGTAAGAAATGGTTACAAGAGCCATTAATTCCTCTTGGTAGGACCAGTTTGATTGGAAAATGTCATACTATTTTCCTTGGGTATTCCATTGGTTTCCAACCCGTCAGATTGCATGAAAATGGAAAGCACCCTTTGTACTTCAAACTTGCAAGCAGCAAATTAAAATTAGTACATGTAACTAGACTGTTAATTTCATCTAAGTAATATCCAATTATTTAACTGCTGAATGTCAAATTACCATAAATTAAAATGGCTTGAAGCTTACACTTTTGGATGGGTTCGGTTCTTTAAATCAAGGTCTGCAAACTCCTCACACTTCTTCTTCTTTCCTTTTTGAAATGCAGGCGAAGAGATGATACGCCTAGCCCTCTGTATCAATGCAAGTCGACGCCCAAATCGAACGTGTGGATCAGATAATGCCTGTCTGATAACCACCATAGCCTTTACCAGTGAAAAAATATCAGGAAGTGTCAATAGTAAATAAATAAAATATATGGGTTATTGACCAACCCTGAGGTCAGTATGGTTGATAGTGGCTAAGTTCGTTTTTGTGTGTTTGTTACAGTGCATTTCACAAAACTTTTGACAAATGGTTTTCGAAGTTCGTTTTGAAATCCCCGAAGTTTGCTACGAACTTGGCAATTTCATTATGTAGTTGTCAATCAAATCGTGAACTTCGAAACGAAGTTGTGAATTTCACGCCGAATTTCGTTGGGAACTTGCAAAATTCGTCGCATGTGAAGTTCGCGTCATTCGGTGTAGTTGGTAATTGGTAACATAACTACAAGTGAATTTAAATAAAGTGAAAACATTTCTCAACCAAGCAAGGCTTTCTTTATGATCATGTTTACTTCTGAAATTTAACTATTTGAGGTACAGAGGGACTCCACATCACAGATGGATGGCGCGACTAGCATCTGGTTTACAGTGGTAATGTAAATACAAAAAGTTCAACAACACGACAGTAAAATATTCTGGTTTTTTTCATGCTTTCTAGAATGACGTATGTCCTGTAGAAAGGATAGATAGATTTAAATGTAAAATACTTTCAAACCACTATGTGTGGAAGTTCTATCTGAAGTTACCCAAGAATATTAAACCAACATGACAGAAATTGTATTCTATTTTTAGGCAGGTGTCGGATGACATCTGGGAAAATTCAGTTGCAACGTTTGATAACCCATTTAAAAACTAATAATTCCTAATCCAAGTAACCACAACGTCTAAGGAAATTCCGAGACGATTTGACCGAATGTCACAGACTTCTCTCGCAATGAACTTGTTAACTTCCCAACAAAGTTTGGCATGAAATTTGCAACTTCATTTCCAAGTTCACAATTTAATTGACAAGTACATAATGAAATTGCCAAGTTCATAGCGAACTTCGGGAATTTCAAACGAACTTCAGAAAACGTTTGTCAAAAGTTTTGTGAAACGCACTGTAATTGTATCCACAAAAAAGAAGGAGGCCAATATCTAGAAATATTGATCAACAAGCTTGATCAATAAAGGATTTACAGGATGGTATTACAGGATAACAATCACCACTCTCACAATGGAAACAGTGCGTAATGTCTGCATGGACCATCAATCACAACACAGGATTTGACTCATCTTTTCTAATAATTGTGGGCTACCTGTAGCTGTGTAATCATATCATAAGTTAGATATACCAAGATCAAGATACAGTAACTATAGAAAAGTTCCATAAAAGAATTTCTCCCGGTTCTAACTTAATTTGAAAGTTCTTCAGTTAAATTAATTGTATAAAACCAATGTGGATGACAGTCTACATGAACCTTGGTATCTTGCATACATGTAAAACAATATTCAAATGCAAAGTCCTCTAACCAAACATCTCTTACAGTAAGAACAACTGACTGCCTGGTTAAGGTGAACACAATTATTTAAATCAAAATACTGGCTAATTTTAATTAATTAGTTGGTAAACCAACGAAATGCAAAATGTACTGTACCTTGTCAGGTTGTTTTAAGTGCTGATGCAAATTCAGCGCAAGTCTGTCATACCAGCGTCCACGTGAATCAAAACAAAACACATCTTGCTGAAGCAAAGTTTCCAGTTGATTGACAGCTTCATCATATTGCCGCCACTTCTGCAAGACTTCCACTCCATAATAACACATCTTTGTGATGGCCCACTCTGCAGTGAAGCATCGCAAATGTTCTGGGAGAAGCACAGCTGGGATTTTTGTATCATCTTTCAGTTTCAGGAGAATATCAGTATATTTCTTGGATGCGTCAGGATAGTAGGTGTATGCTCGCTCGAAATCATTATTTTCCAGTGCCACAAACATTTCATGCTTCTGCTGGTATGCTTCTGCAAATGTGATGAGACTATCACGAGAATGGAACACAGGTGTGGGTCTGTCAATCAAGTACGCTGGGTAGACAACTTTGCCAATGTTAGCAAGGTACAGTGTCGACCTAAATATCAGAAGTACATCTTAGATTAATAATAATAAAAAAAACCTTTAATATAGTTATAGTTTTCTGTCAATTCAGTTCTTAGCTCTGTCACATTTAATGTTTACAATTTTCTTGTAACATTAGACACAACTTTAATTAATGGGGACGGAAAGTTGAGTTGTCTACAACCTACCAGATCTGAATGACTTCCTTATAAAGGTCTAAAAACATAAGTTGTGCTGTACATAGTTATCTTGCAATTCCTGCAACTTGCCAGAGGGTCATCAATATTCTGAAAATTAGTTGGCAGTGCTCAATTTTTGGTCAAATTCCGAGCCCTGGAAACAGAGAGGGCTTGAACCGTGGTCATAAATGTAATTTGCATTTGAAGACTCCTTGCATCAGTGTTACATTATGAATTTGCAAGCTAGTTCAGAAGTACATCTTAGATTAATAATAATAAAAAAAACCTTTAATATAGTTATAGTTTTCTGTCAATTCAGTTCTTACATGTAGCTCTGTCCCATTTAATGTTTACGATTTTCTTGTAACATTAGACACAACTTTAATTAATGGGGACGGAAAGTTGAGTTGTCTACAACCTACCAGATCTGAATGACTTCCTTATAAAGGTTTAAAAACATGAGTTGTGCTGTACATAGTTATCTAGCAATTCCTGCAACTTGCCAGAGGGTCATCAATATTCTGAAAATTTAGTTGGCAGTGCTCAATTTTTGGTCAAATTCTGAGCCCTGGAAACAGAGAGGGCTTGAACCGTGGTCGTAAATGTAATTTGCATTTGAAGACTCCTTGCATCAGTGTTATTTGCAAGCTAGTTCCGACCAGTCCATGATCAAGAACATGAATATCATCCATTGGTTAAATTGCTTTAACTTTCGATTGTTTACAGTTAGAACACTCGAACTGTACATGTGAACTCTTGACATTTTTGTGTGCATATTTTTATTTTGACGACTAAGAAATAAAGGCTCTTCTTATTATGTATAGTGTTAAATGTACCTGTATGAAATTTTGTTAAGAGTAAAAACATTAAATACTCTTGCCAGAAGGACAAGCCTGCATTCTATAGTCACCAAAAAATGTACAAACAAATATCAAGTGTTCATGGTCCGAGTGTCCTCACTGTAACAGCACAAGTTTTTTATGCCAATTAAATAGTAGATGTAAATGTGAATTACTTTTCACACTCAGTTGAAAACCACCTCAAGAAACTTGTACAATCATGTACACTGGAGCAAATTACAACTCTGGTAGCTTTTCAACAGTTCACTGGGTCGCTGATCATTGGAGTGAGATACTTACAGTTGCTGAGCCTGTCCATTGTTTGTGGTGTCCTCATCATCTGGAATGACATTCATGGTAAACAGCAAAAGTAGCCGACAAAACACTTCCCTGGGAACAGTGGCTAGTCTGACACAGCATCCAAGGACATTCTTAGCTCTGTTGGTAATACATTTAAAAAAAATGTAGAAAGTGAACAAAATGGATTTTAATCTACACACTTGTACAAAATATACATTGTAAAGAATGGCAGAGTGACCCAATAATAAACAATTCTTGGTTGAGGTTTTTGAGATGTCCACAATCTTGAATCATGGTCTCGGTAAGGGTTATCAGCCTCGGCCAAGATTGTGTTATTAGACATTGAATGTGAAGGTGTCTTTTTTTTCGTGAAGAAGATACTTTTTCCTCAGTGTCTCTTTCTGTCCAGGTTTATAATAACATTATTTGTTACAAGCAAACTTTAATCTGATCACTGTAATCGGACAAATTGCATCATATCCATGTAGGTAGTGTGTTCTAAGAGAAGCACAGTGGAAAGGGGGAGAAGGTTAAAGTGCTCACACAAGGTGAGCACGTAACTGCAACATCCCATAATTATACTGGCTTTACAAACTGTCTGCAATACAGCCTGTACATTATACTCTGGAAAACCAGAGTTCTAGTCAGAAAACAAAAGTATTCTGGCTTCTTCTGATCCCTACATTAGCACAATGTAATTAATTTTAGGCTCAATATATTTACATACATACATTTCATAATATACACTTAGATCCTTACTTTTTTAAAACAACACCCTTAAGGCTTCCAAAGAGTGTTTTCTGATTTTCAGCATGGTGTACTATCATTTCTATTGTGTCCTCCTTGGTCACTCCCTTCTGTCCGGCAGATTTTGAAGAAATGTTAAGAGATTTGCCCAAAAGTTTTAACTCTGGTGATGCTATAAGGTTTAACGTCTCTCTTATATCTTTGAGTTGGTTTTGGTCTTCTAACAATCCTGCACAGAAAGAGGATGTAAGTAAATTACGATTCATCAACAACTTTTATACGTACAGGTGAAGCGGAATCTGGATTTATCAACGCCCTTGATTTTTCAACTCAAACCAAAAGTCAGTCCCTCTCCTCAGCTGTTATTTTACCTCCAATTTACAACATGATTATCCTAACAACTTTTGTTTCTCTTGGAGGTCTGAAAAATCCACTGTATAAGGGTGATTACTGTACTCTTAAGTAAACATTGGAATCCCAATTTTCCAAACCTCAAGGTAAAGTCTGTATACAAGTCAAGTGCCTGCTTAACCTGGTTTCAGAAATGTTAAGCCACTAAGAGCATTTCTACTCCTCCCTGGATGGGATGCTAGTCCATCACGGGGTTACCCCCAGCATTAAATTTACCAGTACTCATTTCTACACCTGGGTGGAGATAGGCACTGTGGGAGTCAAGTGTTTTTCCGAAGTACATGTACACAACACAATGTCCCCTGACCAGGACTTAAACCTGGACTTTTCACTCCATGTCGAGCGCACTAAAAATCAGGAAAAAACCCACACCTACATGTAACACTCAAAACCTCAAGGAAAACAAAAATTGAGTTTGGAAAATTGGCTTGTTATAAAAGAATGGATTATTGAACAATCTAGGAAAAGTTTTCCCAGAAAAAAATGCCATAATGGTGTAATATCCAGAAAAATATTCCTATCTCTCCCACACGGAGGGTTTTTTTTGCTAAGACGCCCCGCATCCTGCTGAAATTTCACTTACCGGTAAGCCGTCATA
>JAHPZR010055265.1:22500-25000 GCA_019787425.1 Platygyra sinensis | reverse complement strand
TGCCTTAAAAATGAGGTGTCTCAATTTCTTTCTGAATTTTTCTTTGGAGGTGTTTCTCTAGTACGTCCATGTTGTTTTCCATCTTATTCAAGTGGCTTCTGAGCCCGCTTCTGAATTCACGGACGGCTTACAGCGTACACTGCAAGTCACTGCTGCACGTGGCCAAAACAAGGCTCGAGCAACTTCTAGCAATGCCTTATGTTGTTCTTTGAAGTCTCCGGTGTGTCGAGACTCTCGTCTCGAATATAGGATATGTAACGGCCGTCCAAACGGTCCATACATCTTCAACACAAATGTCTCTGCAGCTGATCTACCGATCGCTAAACTAACGCCGTGAAAGGAAAAACTTTTTCTTTTGATAAGTTTTAGATTTTACTAGATTGAGACTATCGATTGAGGTCATTTTGAGGGCGTTTCGGCATCCCGATTTCAACACTCAACACATTAGGGCATTAATAGACCTTTTTCGCTTGTACATTTTGTTTTCCCAATACAGATCATGTGATGATACTCAGGAGATTTGATCTTTTGTTTTGTTCATTAAAAAGAGTACATGCAAGCATGAATATATCTGCATGTACTCTTTTTAATGAACAAGACAAAGGATCAAATCTCCTGAGTATCATCACATGATCTGTATTGGGAAAACAAAATGTACAAGCGAAAAAGGTCTATTGCGTAGTTTTTTTTTTTCGGGCAAGAAGGTCAAACCCCCCCCCCCCCCTCCCCCCCAATAAAAAGTCCGAAGGTGCGATCTGTACGCCTATGAGCCATTATATTTTATTCAGTTTAATTTCCATCTGTGACAGTTCAGTCTTTTCGGTTTTGATCATGACTTTTCGGGGTGCGAGATTTTTAAATCTCGCACCCCGAAAACTTGTTTGTTCCAGCTTAAAAGCTGGAACAAACAAGTTCTGAGTCAACAACAACAACAACAACAACATTTATTTATCCCACAGCTTATAACGAGTAAACAGCCCAACACACCTGACTCTACTCGGTTGGATATGCAAAAAACCTGCAAAACGAGTACAAATGTTCCACGCTGCTATAATCTCAGCAGGTGACCTGTCATATACCCGGTTAGTCAAGTTTGTGGTGCTCACATGCACAGCTCTGGAGAGCACCTGCAGAGCACGTGCAAAGTTCCATCCAAGCATACCGTAGAATTCCTAAAGTAACCGGCCCCCTGTTATTTTTGATGTAGCAGGCAAAATGGGCCGCTACTTTCGGGTAGCCGTTTACTCAAAAACGGACACGTAACACAAGAAATTAAACGTTCCGTTTACTTATGTTTCCAACTACACAAATATACCCTAATAAACAAAGCAGACCGTACGATAGGGCGAAAAAATGGTCGCATTACGTCACAATACAACTGATTACCCAACACTGTATATCATATCATTTGACTCTGCTGCAATACAAACACAGCTTAGAAATCTGATAAATCATAGTTTCAAGAATAATTGAGTCAAGTTCGAATTAAAATCACTATAGATTACCCTTCAAGTCAATGTTCGGTCCTACATTCAGCTGTCCCATCCGCATGACCGGCGTTGGCCGTTACTTTCAGTATTTTACGGTATCAATTAATCTCAAATAACTCAGCTTTCGACAACGTATTCTGCTTTTCCTCCTGTAGTTTTTTCAATAATTACTTTTCTTTCTTCTTCTAATTTTAAGGACGATCGAGAAGGATGCAAGTCATCTTTTATGTATTTTTTTTTCTGTCCTTAATCGTATTGTACATGTAGATTGCGTGACACGAAACGCTTTTTGCAACAATTGTTTACATTTTTCGCCTCGCTCTCTCCTGCAGAATCAAGTCAAACCAGTCAAAACTAGTATAGGTACTTGACTAAATTTATATAGACTCGAATAAACCAGTTTAAATCTTTGGACGCAATTATATACGAAACAATCCAAACATCATAGGCTCGCTTTACGCTGCAGCTTTATTTGTGAAAAAACTGGTGTTATCTGCGTATCGGGCAGTTATAGCCGTCAGTCGAAGATTTTCGCTATGCCAAAGGTAAGGGAACAGCATTCTCGATTCAGCAGATGTCTTAGGGTAAAAAAATGGCTTAAAAAGAAACGCAAGATCGACCAACAGTAGAAATCCCGTAATACTTTGTTTTGCCTTCAATTATATAATCATCAAAGCAAGGAATACTGGAGCGCCTTGACGCTGGAGAGGTTGTCGTTGGAGATGGTGGGTTTTTGTTCTGCATGGAGAAGCGAGGTTACGTGAAAGCCGGCGTATGGACACCAGAAGTAACAGTGGAACATCCGGAGGCTGGTAATGACCTTTTCATTATGTGAAATGTTGGTGAAGAAAGTTAGTGAACTCGAAATGAGGCTTGACCTACTGAAAGCACATTTGCATACGTGTGAAACCAACCGACCAAAACTCATTAGCATTTGTTTTTATCCATATGACTTCTCATTACAGCACTGCTCTTGCTGTCCACAATTCCTCGTGTCCATTTCCTAGTTA
>JAHPZR010055265.1:15000-17500 GCA_019787425.1 Platygyra sinensis | reverse complement strand
CTTAACATCTGTTCAGCTGGTGATTTTGAAGGAGTGTCCGTTGAGGAATGTGCAGTTCGAATTGCTAAGGCAGTAAGCGGTGAAATTTCTCTTTCTTTTTCTCCTGGCCGTTTTCAGCAGCATGTTACTGCGGCAGTATTGCAGTTGTTCGTTGTTTTTGAAACGGTCTGCCAAAGCGACCAGGGTTGTGTGTGTGTTTGTTGTTGTTAATGCTTTTACAAGCAAAATGTCTTTCGTTAGCAGCTCTTTTCTTTAATGCCATTATTGGACAGCATGTCTAGTTAGACTAAAGCAATAACAGCTACTTACTACACTGTCGCGACAAATAAAATTACAATCTTACGATAGCTGCCTGACTTCTAATATAAACTCGACATAAAACTAATTTACAATATTACTCTTTGGACAAACGTCTGGGTCATTATTTACCGTAACCATGGTAATGGCAGCTCGACCGCTGGTTGCTTGTTTGCAGGCGCTGACATCGTAGGCATCAACTGTTTTTATGACCCGGATGTGTGTTTGAAGACTATGAAGGCCATGAAAGAGGCGCTGGAAAAAGCTGGATTGAAACGTCATTTGATCGTTCAACCCGTGGGATACAGGACTCCTGAATGCCTGGATCATAGCAACCCCGCCAGCAAGATTGGAATGACGGGATTGGAAGAGTTCCCTTTTGGTATGCAAGTTAGAATCACTATGAAAAACATGACAGGCAACAACAGCAACACACATCTACGTTTGTCTGTTCTAATATACTGAATATATAGACGCCCAGTTTCACAGCAGCCTAATAAACTGTCGAAACAGAATTCTAAAACAGTTTTATCCCTAATTATTAGTTGGATTTTCCTAGTTTCAACACTGGGCCTTTTTATGCTTTCTCTCCCGAGCCGCCGTTTCTTCAAATGAGTTCCTTTGTCTCCATATTTAGACCTGCTTCCGCGCAGTGACGTCATGGTGGATTACCACCAAGAGTGAATATGCCGGACCCTCCCCCCCCCCCCCCCCCCCCACCGCTAAAAAAACTTAGAGAGTGATTACGCTTTTCAGAGTCAACTAGTTCGTTGTATGAAGCGAATGTTTTTTTCCTTCCTACGCTCCCCGTATTCTTAGGACTTTTTAAAAGACTTTTTTTCTCCGTTCAGGGAAATATGTTACTGCTGTCAGTTAGCTCTCCAAACGTTTTCTCACACTATCTACTCCTCTGCCGTATCAGTTAATGGGTGAACGTTTCTGTACTTCACCAAGAAATCACTGAACATATTGCAAAGTCGAAAGCACTTAAATTGGAGGAATATTTGCAACGAGTTGACTTTGTATCGAAACAGCCTATCCGCGTTGAATTAGCGCTTAAAAGCCACTTGGGAAATTTTATCTTTAAGTTCTTTTTCTCTCACAGTTCGATGACCCAAGGACTGTTTCTGTTATTTTCTCTCAGCTTTGCAAAGCCGTTTGCTCAATCGGTTTGACGTGCAAAGGTACGCTCGAGAAGCTTACGACATGGGCATTCGATACATTGGTGCATGCTGCGGCATGGAGCCTTACCATGTCCGAGCTATCGCTGAAGAGGTAAGTATCTCCCATACTTAATTGTATGCACTAGGTTATCTAAAAGATAGTAATGCTGCGGTACATATTCTGATTTATGTCCAAGCATAGTTTAGATCGCTACAGTGCTTTTTCGTCACGACCCCTTGTCACACCTCGCCATCGATGCGTCATCATGCGTGAAATAGTGATCAGAACTATGTTTGGGCATAAAATAATGCACATCAACCTCCCCTTTACCAGAACACGCAAACCGAAAGATGAGGGAATTGTAGGAACAGAAATCTGACTTATAAATTCTGTACTGGTACGCATTAAATGTTTCTAGAATGTTGACAGTCTGTG
This sequence comes from Platygyra sinensis, assembly GCA_019787425.1. NCBI lineage: Eukaryota > Metazoa > Cnidaria > Anthozoa > Scleractinia > Merulinidae > Platygyra > Platygyra sinensis. The sequence goes on along the minus strand of JAHPZR010055265.1, from coordinate 15,604 downwards.
TCGAGGGCGCGTCCATCGCGATGTGTAAAAATGCTTAAGCTCTAGCTTAAATTTAGATGAAATAAGCCTAATGAAATTAGCGTGTTGTACGGTTTTTGTTTGTTTTAGATCATTCTTCAAGCTTTAGTAACGACGATTTCTCTTCTCTGGACTGCTAAAAATTGACAATAAATCGTCCAGATTTACAAACTTTCACATACTGCATTAAGAACAAAAGCAAGAGTTGCACGCGATCTCCGTCACACCGTTTCACAGGTAAATCAGAGCAAAATATAACCGCTAACCTTCCTTGCTGGAATCCACGTGAAAAGGGACGACGACTCGACCGTGTGATCGTGACATCCGCGTGTTGTTTCGTGGCACAATGCACTTTGGTAAGAAGTGGCGCAATGCACTCTGGTTAAATGCGATGCATTCTGGTAAAAAGTGATGTATTTGAGAATTCGTACCCCTTGTAATTATGTTTCTCAGTGCTCGCTCGCTACGCTCGCTCCGCAGCAAAAATCATCACGGTCGCTGACGCGGTACTTTGAAACGACTCATCCTCGGTCGCGGGTTCTCTCTCTCTCTCTCCCCCCACACCCCCGCCCCCCCCCCGCCTCTC
>JAHPZR010055265.1:0-10000 GCA_019787425.1 Platygyra sinensis | reverse complement strand
AATAAAGTCCACACCCTGCAAAATAAAATTGAAAATATACGGCCGCCTTTAGAGGCTAAGTCACGCTTGTGTCACGACAGGTTGAGGGTGTTGTAACGCTATGAGACAGGGCACTAATTTCATCATGTGTACAAGCTAGCTAATTTTGGCGAATTTTGAGGAAAATCTTCACAGAGCTTTAAACTTAAAAATGACCATGAAGAATGGATCATATTCATATCCTTGGTACTGGACTGGAATTAGCTTTCAACTGAGGCTAATGGTTAGTCTTTTCAAATGCAAATGACATTAATCTCTTTTTAATGATATTCCTCCACATGAGCTGCCATTACAAGCTAGTGCCATTCCAAACCGAGTAGAACTGGGCTAACACATGTATTCCTTCTTTCTTAGCAAACTCGCCGTTAATAGCGAGTGTCAAACAAGATTTTCGTAGTTTTCTGTGGGTTACCAACTTCGTTCCCAGGGTCTCTCAAACTTACCACCCCTCGAGCTCACTGTGGGAGCGGCATAATAGATCACTTTTCTAATAAACTTTCACTGTGAAGTGTTTAAAACAAAAATACGTGCTAATGGAGGTTTCGATTATTTTATAAATTAACACTCTAGCCTGGAAATAATGAAACAATACTGGGCTTAAAGTTCAGGTAGCCTAGGGGTGGTACAGTGGGTGGGTGGGATCTGACACAGTCCAATTTCGTGAACGTTCGTGTCGCAGCAGAAGACAAACAAGCCAATGGGCTGAAGAAACGTGGCCTTACCTTGTCAAATTTGATGAAGTAGTCTAAGCCAGCTTCCAGCGGGGTGGTATCCATATTCATCTATTGGAAAGTGAGATGTTATAATTGAGTCAAAACTTGTGCAGAAAATTGAATTGAGAAAATATTGCTTGTATTACTCGGCATTTACAAAGGTGTCCGTCTTAAATAGATTTTTATGGAGTCTGATTTTTGCAGGACCGATGTCCGCAGTAAATAGAAGGTGTCCACGACTAAGGGTTAGACTGTATGCAATAACTAGTGATCAGAGATCAGACGAGGGAAAACCCCTGATAGATTCAACAGATTTACGGGTACAGTGGTTCGCGCAGCTGTTAATTATCGCGTTGGCATTTCAGTTACTTCTTTTCAAACGTCCTCAAAAACCTAAAGAAATAAGTGAAATTGAATTGAGACACATGGTCTTTTAGACTCAACAGTGCTAGCCGAAGATCATGATGCGACAGGAAATCGAGCAATTTCAGCTTTAAGTAGACAAAAACCTTGTACCAGAAAAATTTTGCTTGTATTTCTTCAAAGCTAAAGACATAACCAGTCGCCTGGCATAACACAAAGCACAATTTCCGACGGGAGCTCGAGAGAAAAAATTTCAAAGTTCAGAGAAGTTGTTTCACTAGAGGTTCAATTTCATCATCAGTTTTATTTCACCGGTTATTTCAAGTCCTTCATATGAGCTTCAAAATTTGTTTTTGACATTTTATGTTGTTAGAAATGATTTCCTTTGAGAAGATATTTCAAACAGCCGCACAGAACGTTGCAATACGATTTACATAAACTCGGTATAAAGCTTTTGTCCACATGATGAGTTTCTTTCTGTACCTCTAGTCCCCAGGCCCTAAATCCCTTCTCTATCCTCAAGGCCGTCATGGCATAAGTACCAAAGTCTCCAATGCCAAACTCCTCCCCAGCGCTCAACAGAGCTTCGTACAACGCGGCCGTGTGTTCGTTCTTGTGGTACAACTCCCAGCCAAGCTCGCCTACACAACAACAAAACAAACATCTTATACGCAGCCGCTGTTTTACTTTTCCAGACACAATAACACTGCTGGAACTATAATGCATTGAGAGCGCACAGCAACTATAATTCATTGCGGTTATACGATAGTAACGTTTTGAGAGTGGTGGAAGAGCGTCCTCGAGATTCTGCGGATAAAAGGTGTCATATTACAGCCCTGCCTCCCACACAACAACCGACTCTCTACAAGGGTCATTTTTCAATGTCCCAAAGACGGCCATTTTGGGGAGGTTCGACTGTACTTTTTGCAGATTGGAAAGAAGATCCAGACTTTTCACTTTTCTCAGGCTTAATCTTTGTTACTTTTACCGGGTCTGGAAAACTCAATAGACTGCAGATTGGCAAACCTGCAAGATTTCCACCTCGTTCCCTGCGTCTCTCATCTTACCGGGGACGGGAAGGAGAGGACACTGGGAACGAGGTTGGCAAGACTTATTTCAGAATCTGTACGAGCACTATCTGCTAGAATAGCATTTTCCTCTCAGTTTCCAGCATTCGGTCTAGATCTTGACCACAATAGATGCTACACTAAACTCACCAGTATAAGAAATTCTCATAGCGCGCACTGGAACACCAGCCAGTTCGATGTCTTTGAACGTCAAAAATTTAAACCCACTGTGGCTGAGATCTGTTGATGTGAGTTTGGACAACACACTACGGGAGTATGGTCCAGCAATACCCAGGCATGAAATATCATCGGTAACATTTTCAATGGTGACATCATAATTTCCTTTTCTGGCATAGTCCAGTAACCATCTGTGGAGATCAAAGGTTTTCTTAGGTCCCTTTTACTCGGGTCCGGACAGATCTTTGCACGGACAAAAACTTGCACGGTTCCACCTTGCGTTTACACGGGACCGGCGGAACTGGACGAATTTTTGAACGGTTAAGTGTGTGCAAGTTTGGAACCTGAAAAAAGCAGGTCAACTTTTTCACTGGCACGGTTCCATATTTGTACGGACTCGTGTAAACACCCGAACCGTGCAACTTTTTGCTCAGATAGCGCGGTTATGGCCTGGAATCAAATACCGCGACTGGTCTAAACTTTGCACGGATCCGTGTAAACACCACTGCGACAGAATTTGCACGGATCCATGTAAACAGGCGGTCCAGGAACAAAATTCGTCCGTGCAAAAATTTGTCCGGACCCGTGTAAACGGGGCCTTAGTTTTTACTGAATAATCTCATGCTACATTATTTGCCAAAAATTTCTTACGTTTCGGAAGAGTTTCGAACAACAATTTCGGACACTTTGCTAGGACATAGCTTAAAGGGACACAGTCAGCTAACGCACATGCGCCGCATCAGATACCATTTCATAGCTAATTTGCATATAACAGAGACACGATCCTACTGTTTTAAACCAAATATGATAAAAACAACATTATAGGTCAAGCAAAACAGGTTTTTCAATAAACGATTGAAAATAGAGCAAAAAACTACGCAAATTGTTCAAAGCAGAATTCTAGATGTACATTGTTTTCAGGTTGGGATGACTGAACTCTTTTCAAAGTTGGAAAACTAGTGTCAAGGTCAGCGCGGCCTCAAAGATGAATATGTCCCTTTAAGAAAATTTATAGCTACAGAACACGAATCATATAACTAATAAGACTAGAACAATATCTGTGAAGATAATAGTTCCATTGCAGCCTCAAGGTTTTACGAGCGTACCGACGAGAAAATAAGACAAATTCTATGAAGCTGTTATGTATTTCAAACAGTGTCCCAACTACCAAAGCCCGGCATAAAGAAAACTAAGAGATTTGGAGGTTTTATACTGCACGGTAAGTACTTCGGAAGCTTACAAGTCTCGATTGGTTTTTATTTTCGGAAACTTTATTATCCAAAATTAAAATCGTCCGAAATTTCTTGCAAATGATGTATTTGATACTGAACACATTGTTAAGTATTTTCCTTGGAGATAAAGTCACATAAAGACAGAACCACTTCCCCTCTTCCGCGCTTCCTCCTCACCCCCAGAAACAGTTATAATAACAATTTTGCGCCATAAGTTTTCGTGGCTCACGAAAACATAATGGCGCAAACTTCAAACTTCACGCTCTCCGTCTACGAATCAGATAACAGAGGTAAATGCTGACCTGAGTATTGACTGTAACGTTGCATTTTGACGCAAATGATCATGTTTTTGTCAACCTGCTTTAATTTTTTTCTTGCTTTAATTCAGTTCGACATCCTTTAAAAGAAACTCTACGTCCTATATTCTCCAAGATTCTCCTGTATTGACCGATCTGAATGAATTTTATTAAAAAAGCTAACTTTTCAAACTCAATCATAGCGGAAGCGCTATGAAAGAAAGGGCGAAGCGGTGTTGGTTTGACATAATAGTTAAAGTGAGCGCAGATTTTCTGACAACAACAAGGAACTGCACTGACCTGAGATCATGGAATTCTGAAGAACTTCCTGTCAGCAAGAAGTAATGTTCAGGTGTGATGGTGGAGACAGTAAGTTCAGCGTAAACCCTGCCTCGCGGGCTCAACATGTGACTGATGTTTGTACAACCCACCTAAAGAAACAATCAAACGTTTTAAACGAATCATTTATAATCCGTGTCAATCCTCTCCATCCTTTTTCATCCCTGTTCCTTTATGGTTTATTATTATCTCTTAAGTGTTTTTTTTGTCTTTGTATGTTACTATTTACAGATTTCCTTTAATTCAAATGTAAATTGTATGTGACCCAACGTACATGTAACTCATAATACCGAGTTTCCAATTAAAGACTACTCTTCGTTTGTTGTAGTCAAAGTTTTTTCATCTTGTCACTTGATGAAGATCAGCATAGAAAGCACACAGACTTACGAATTATAGCAACTACAATGTTATCAGAGAACCTGCAGTGTATAGAAAACCAGTACTTGATTTACAAGAACAATTCAACTAATAATTTAAAGCTTTTCTTGAACCAAACAGTTAACTCAGGTCTGCACACGCTAAGGGACCAGGAAGTTTAAGATTGTCCGGCAAATTGTAGCTAAATGTGCGGGACTGGAACAGTCTTGCAGCTATATATTGTTGTGGCTGGGAGCGTGAAGCGTTTCTTGAATACAAAATAATTGTTCGTCAGTGAGCTGATTCAAATTTTTCTAAATACTGTAGTTATTTGATTTTCTGTTTTTTTATTTTTTCATTGTACATGTACATAGTTTTATCCTTTTCATTTAGGGAAACACATAGGGTCGACCTCTTGTTTTGAAAAAGGTCTTGTTCAGAGACAAAATAATGTCCCCCGCGGAGGGGGGGGGGGGAGGGTTCGAGGACCAGTGTGTGTGTTATAAAGCCGGGACCATGATGACAGCCCAGTTTTACATTGTTGCAATCATGTTGACAAAATTATCGTAAGTTCTTGCCAGCTGCCCAACATAACAGATTTTTTTATACTCTCAACCGCTTCTTGTGCTCAAAACAAGTGTCCCTTTCCCCACAACCTGCTTCCTATAGCAACCAAGGGGGGCTGTCCTCTCTTCACCCGGCCCCCCTGTTTACCTCTCCCCCCCCCCCCCCCCCCCCCCCCGAGACATCTTCTCAAGCTATATGTGCTGGTACTGAACCTTTAGTGATGGCAGGACACAAATTCAGCTAACACATTTTTTCGATTTTGTTATTCTCATGGATAAAAAAACTTGGACAAAAAAACAACAGAACAGCCATACAGACATGTATTTCACAACAGCTTTACCTTTGGTAAAACATACGCAACCATGACATCCAAAGTAACCTTGAATGCATCCTTGCCGCTTCACCTCAAACATTTCCAAATGGTGTCACAGACATCAATAACACCAACTCTTGGTTAAGTACCAAGTCATGATTCTCGCCCAACTGGTCTCAAACCAGTTTGTCCTGGTGAAAACTTGGTTTGTTAGACCTCCATCGATCGACGCTGCGCTGCTGCGGGAGCAACCGAGTTTGGGCTGCTCCCAGCCAACATTGGAATCAGGGCGCGATGGGTCAGGAAACCACCAACCTCGTTCCACAAGACGCCTAGTTAAAAACACAAGAGTGACTGTCAATAAGCACAGTAGTCTTTAGCCTGCTCTCGTTTCAAATTTATAGAAACCAAATGCATTCTAAACTTCAGAGTTACTAATTACAGAAAGGAGCATTCAAACCGACGAACCAGTAAACAATACTTTTTTAATATACAATCCATGTACTTTCAAGTATGTACGGATGCCTCTAGTTATACGTCTAAACCTCATAAATAGCACTCCTTTCTTTATTGGACGTCCAGCAGGTCGTTCGAGTTTGGGATGACCATTTGGTTGTTTATAGCCCTAGGCACTCCCTTGTCTTCACCATCACATAGTCCTTTGTTGTCCAGTTTGCCATTAAACGACCCTGATCAAGGTCATTGAAGTCGTAAGGTGGCTTCCCCGCTCCATCATCCAATCGGCAATATACTGTGCCAATAACCACCTGAGAAATCAACCATATCCAATGTATGTCCTTATGAGCATGTTTTGTTTAATTTCCGTGGGAAGGCTTGCGGACCTCATGGTTAGTGCACTCATGGTCCCCGATCAAGTTTGTTTGGGTTCGCGAGAGCCCTGGCCGGGACATTGTGCTGTGTTCTTGGGCAGAACACTTTAACTCTCACAGTGTGTCCTCTTTCATCCAGGAGTAATACATCGGTATCATTGAAGGTCACTTCATGCTGGGATTAACCCTGCGATGAGACTAGCATCCCATCCAGGGGGAGAGTAGAAAGTACTCCCAATCGCTTCATGGTAGCCGAAATAAAGCTCCAGAGTAAGCTCCAGCTAGAATCGGCGCCCCTTGGCTTGTAGGCAGAGTTGCGCTTACTATGTAACCTTTGATCTGCACAGCAGCCTGCCATAATGGCAGTTACTGGTAAAAGGTTTACATATGTACTGTAGTACTATTGATCTACTCATCAGGCAAAGTGTTTAAATCTTGAGTTTCCATAGAAACCAGGTGTATTGTTACATCTTGTAATATTTTAGCTGAGGAAATTGTGGAGATTTGGATTGATTGTAGTAAAGTACAAACTATTCCTGGCATAACATTGGCATACCAGTAAAAGATGGATGGTACAACAAGGTTTACTATAACAACACTTATGATAGAAACACATTGCTGCTTTTTGTTTCCCTAAAAAACTGAGTGGCAAGATCCCCAGAAATTTCCAAGGAGGAAATACAAAAGCTGACTACCCGCTGTCTTTGCCAGTTGACTAATGCAGTAAACAAAAGTACGTCCGAAACTACTAAGACAAGGATGAATGTGTTTAGAAGTCATGGGCAGAGAAGCATAGGTCTTAGACGAATGACACTGCCAATACATCATATCATGTATTGAAGTCAAAGAACAGGACGTTTGTGATTTTTTTGCCAAGATTCGCAAATGGCAACTGCCCCTGAACTAGCTGCCCTAGACAGATGCCTTACACAAATGACAGCAAAATTTCCATGGCAAAGGAACCATAGAATATGATGGCATACCTCCATGTATAAATACCCATAGCCAGTTCCAATTGCCAACCACATGTTTGGGGACATCAAAAGTCAGGGCCTACTAATACCCCCATCACAATCAGGACTGTATGTTTATAGGACCTGGCTACAACACACTTGCAGATGTTTAGCATCTGCCAACAACAGGTATACGCTCCATTGCCGCGCTTGTTATTGTCACTGATCCTGTCCAAGTCACTTTCAAAGAGTTCCTTTTCCAAGCCTGGTGTTAACACCATCCCCACCTTCAAATGTCATTCATATCCGGGTATTAGAATCTTAAGAACATCAATTGGTATAGGAGTTTCGGAGTTAAATTCAAGTACCGTAAAATGATCTACTCGAAACGCCTACTTTCAAATAAACGCCCCGTATCTAATAGATGCCCCCTTGAGGTGTATAGTTTGTATTAGACGCCCTTCTCTAATAAACGCCCCTTATCTAATATACGCCCCCCCTTCCCCCACCCCACCCCCAAGAATCGCATCAAAAATAAGAAAACTCTTAGAAAATCACGCAATTTATTTATGCTTTCTTCGTGTTTGACCAACAATGGCTTGCGAACAGCATCTTGTTCGATGTCTAGTTTTGAACTCACCGCCCCTCTCTAATAAACGCCTCAATATCATATTAAACGGCCCCCCCCCCCCGCCTAGAACCTCTAAAATTTAATAGACGCCCCGGGCGGTTTATTTGATCATTTACGGTATCTACAATATCACTGAGGTCCGAGCATACATACCTGGGAGAGGCACGGTGGCCGTTAACTCCATACCAGAGTTGTCCTGGCTTAGAGCAAATGGCCAAAGACACTGTGTTGTTTTCTTGATCAGGACACTTACAGTGCCTCTTTCCATCCAGTTTAAAGGATATCGGAAATTTAAGCTACTCAGGGGGGGGAGGGGGGGGGTGGAGGGGGTGGGGGGTGTGGAGGGGGTGGGGGGGTAAATCCTGGCCTGATGGCCCGGCAGACTTCACCCCTTTACAATCTGTTACTATGCCAAGCGGCCATAGCCATGAAACCATTACTTTGTGACATCAGTTACAAGAAACACCAGTAAGTTTGAAATACACACAGAAACTGGTGCAATATTGCTGACACAACAATGCTGACAATTACTAGTGAGTAGTGAATTTAGGTTTTGATAGTCAATGTGTTATTTTTCCTTTTAGTTTTTGTTTTTGGCAGTGCTTTCTTATTAGAAGAAAACATTTTCCTTGGTGTTAGATCTATCAAGTTAATGTCCTGGCTGAATGATTGGGAAACCCTTGTGAAGTTTGGGAAAACGTGAAGGCCTGTAAACCTGATAACTTGACAGAAGCACAGAAAAAGTTTTGAATTCAGTTTCTTAATACATGGTCATGACAAGATTGTAATTACCAAATAAAATTAAACAATGTACCAGTCCTTCCTGTGAACTTCATCTTTCCCGGATTGCTCATAAGGTCCGAACAGCAAGCCTGCCTCTCCTGACGGCAATAGTAAGAACCTTACAAGATCTCTAATCACACTAGGCACTTCATGCCTTGAGAGCTGCAACTTCAGAATGGTGACGTCACAACATACTGATGGTGATGGCTACGACAGGACGATCCATCCCTGCCTGAGGCCACTTCACGGCCTCCAGACCCTACGAAATATAGGGAACAAGTTGTGTTGATAAGAAATTATATGCTATACAGTAACATGTAACTACGACATGTCCATTAATGTAATTTTACATATGACTATGTACAGTTTTACTGTCTATATGAAAGTCTTGAAGCTCTTTGTAAACTAAACTTTAGCATAAGTTGTATGGGGTTTTTCAAAATTCTCCTACCAGGCCCCTCTCCACTCCCCCCCCCCCCCAATCGCCCCGACTCACGACCCAGAGAAATCTAGAAACTTTTAAAACAATATGAAAAAAAAAAAATGAAAACTTAATTAAGTACATACACAAAGCAATAGCTATTACAACCAAAAAATTGATTAATTTTTTTTTTTTTTTTTGTGGGGGGGGAGGGGGGGAGGGGGGGGGGGGGGGAAAGGGGAGGTTTAACTAAAAATCCTTCTTGTGAGGGAGGTACAGCTTGTATGGATTAGATTGTTTACTGGAACCTGCAAAGCACACTCATTCAGATTATCGATTCCTCAAACTAACTAAAATCCCACCAGATACTTTGTTACTGTACATTTAGTAACACTGAATGTTGACATGGGTCAGATTACTGCGAACAAAATAAACAGCTGTACAACTGAATACCTAAAAATAATTCACAAATCTGGTATAGCAATCAAACTACTGATCCATTATGAGTGCAATATCAGTCAACAAGATAAATTTTTGATGGTTGGTAACAGATACATGCATGCATATAAACTTTCAACAGCTCTGGGGAAAATAATACCAAGAACATGCAAGCCGAGCGACCTGCAAGCATTTGACGACTTCCTTCGCCATTGACGGTGCCGTGTTCAGTGTGCACATCCCAGCGACATCTGTTCTGTGACTGAGTCAGTGACTAAAGGTGCTGGCATGTAAGATCGGCTCCATATTTCCTGGCAACCAATGGCCAGTGCTTGAGTCAGTGGTAATGGTCAATATGGCCATCATCTGTCCAATAAACAAACCCGATTTTAAAACGGCTTATTTTCAAAGAAAACTTACCTGCATTTTCACATGATTCATTTTGAAAACAATAATCTGTATGATATGTAGTCATCCCCAC
>JAHPZR010055264.1:30000-37500 GCA_019787425.1 Platygyra sinensis | reverse complement strand
AAATATGCCAGAGATAAAGCAATCTATACTTTTGGTTCTTGACGTGCATAGTTTTCTAAAGTTCAACAGGACTTTCTGGTTCTCTTTGCCATTCTCAATTTTTTTTGCCTTGGCCAAACTGGTCACACAACTGGAAGAGAGGTATAGCTCGATGTTTAGTCCACTGGAATCCCTGGGGAGCCCCCGCCCGGAATAGGGTCAGGGATTGTGCGGCTCAGATTCCAGCCCTCCCTGTGGTACATTAGGGACCTTACTTATATACGACGGCGACGGCAAGGACGACGCCTAGTAAAAATGTATTTCTATTTTAATTTGGGATTTCTGATTTGTTGAGATCCATTCAGTGTGTCTGTCGGTATTAAAACTTGCCCCAGCTGAAACATGCTACGAATGCGTTCAGTTTCAAATAGAAATACGAAAAATTGGCCGTTGTGGTTCACGTTCTCCAAACAACGTGCCGAGGACGACAAAGAAATGTGTTTTGCCGAGGACGACAAAGAAATGTACGAGTATTATAAAGTAGCCTCTTCCAGGCGTTCAGTTAGTCAGGGCGCAGCGCAGAAAACAGCGCGATAAAAAACTTTAAAAAAAAGCTTCCTATCGCCGCGCTTTTTTTAATTTTTTCGCGCGCTGTTTTCTGCACTACACCCTGACTAACGGAACGCCTGGAAGAGGCTAATTATAATGCACGTGAACAGCTATTGCTTTGCCCTTCAAACTTATTGTTTGGTGAGGTTCTCGTTGCCGTTGCCGTCGTGTTTTGCGTAAGGTCCCTAATGTGTTCTTGAGCAAGACACTTTACTCTCAAATCCCGGTGCATAAATGGGTACCTCGTCTTTAGTGGGAAACCTTGCAATGGACTAACTAACCAGTGGCGTAAGAGAGGACAAAATAGCGCGCCACCGTGAAACAAAAAGAGAGAAAAAGAACGCAGATGGGTCGAGAAATACGTCTAGTCCCTTCACGCCACCACCGATAAACTCCAGCAATATGGGAATGGCCTAATGGAGACCTTTACTTTTTCTCTGATGTGTAGTTTTGCTCCATTAACAGAAAGAAAGAGCGGAGATAGCAGAGATTGCAGACAGTGTGCAGATAGATGAACCCACTGGTGTCCAGTCTGACTCGTCCTCCTCAGCCTCGTCCTCGTCCTCATCGTCATCGTCATCATCGTCAAGTGAATCCTCAGAATCTGAGTCATCAGATTCAGAAGGTGACAGGTGTAAAGAGAAGGAGAAACACAGCCCTTCACACGGAGACAAGCGGAGAAAAAAACGGTGAGAGGGCAGTGTGTGGGATCTGGTAGAGGAGCGCGTCGTTTAAAATTGTAGATCAAACTGGTTTCCACCCAGCAGATCATGGGGAAATCATATACTACCAAAACACATTGGCTAAAAGAATATTAAGTTAAGTTGCTTTGTTTTGGAATTCCCAGTGGGCAGTTTGCTCCCCAGCGTGACGGTTTTTGTACCATGTCATCATAAACTGCAAAGGGCCTTTTCCTTAACAAAAGGTGCTTCTTAACTGCACCTTACTGCGTCTATGTTTGCTGCTTGTACTTGAGTTCAAGCGCTAGTGGAAACCAGTTTCATGCTCTCCAGACTTCACACCTATTTATCTTAACTTGAAGATGCAGGCTGAAGCGTGAATCAGTCAAGAGTATTCCCTGGTTGGCTTCGTGTGAATTTGTGGAATTTTCATCGCTCATGAACAGAGGCGATCTCCAAGCATTTTTTCCGTGTGAGCGATTTTTACTTGAGTGTCGAAAGTAATCCGTATTTGTTGTGATTTTTCATGATAACGCCACTTTAGCAATTCGCTTTAACCATAACTATGCTTAAACACTGCCGTCTCTTTTTCATCCCAATCATAATTAAAACTCCAAAACCAATCGTGACTCGCTCGCACGTTGTTTTTTTCCCGCGCTTGGCGGCAGCTGCCTGCATTCACTTTGAGTTTTGACTGGTTCACTGGGTTTTCTTACATCCTCCCTGATTTACCACAGTGATCACTTTGGATTTAGTGTTACAGTAAACTTCTGGCTATTCAGCGTCAACAAGAATGAACAAAAAAACGAATGTACTAAGTTTGATTGCAGTTCGCGCCAGTATTATAATTTCATAGTTTTCTAATGTATTTTTTCAGGCCAAAGTTGAATTCTCCATTAATGTCATCAAGGGATGAACAGTGTTTGCGTCCACACCTCTCCAAGCGTGGCAGATGACACAGATTAAGGTTTGCAAAAAGTCTTCTGTCAATGTTTTTTTTTATTATTTTTTGCACTGTGTTAAGTTTGTAGATACCATATTTTCTGATAAGGAATGTGGAATTCATTAATTGTCGCTTTGTAAATAGCAACTGGTCAGCCTCCTGCCAGTTGGCCGGGATTTTTTAACTATATTACGTTTATGCGAGTAGGCACCTATGTGAGGTATTTGTGTTTTCCTTTGTGTTCAGTAGTTTTCAGTGGCATGCCTGTCAACTATGCCCAAGCTTCGTGCTCGTAAAGTTAATGTGCATGACCACTATAAAAAAGATTTAACATGTACAACACCGTTAGTTTGTGCTTGTTAGTCTTTTCGGACTAGCGAGTTATTTGGGCCTCCGTGAAGCCCCGTGCGCGAACAATGCGCGCACGGAGCGCGAACTCGAGCGGATTTTGGGAACTTACCCTAACCTTCCCACGAGTCATGCAACGTGTCATAACAGATCCATAAATTCAGTTAATATTTTGCCAACCTCGTTCCCAGGGGTCTCATCATTTCCCCCGCTCCCCTTCCCCCCCCCCCCCACCTGGATGAAGAGATCCTGGTTTACGAGGTGCAAAGTGTTGACATATTTTACAATCGTCAACCCATTGAACTATTTCCAGACTAACTTTGAAATCTACGTCCCTTCCCCAGGGAGATCTCCCTTTATGATAAAGTCCCCCCGGTAATTCTCGTCAGAAAAATTGGAATAGTTCTTTTTCGCGATGCGGGCAGCCATTTTGCATGCCATTGTTTCAAGTAGCTAGTTATGTGATGCTCAGGGGCAACTACCTAACTAATTTACCCCAGCTTTTTTGTCTTCACATCCAGGTTAATTCTACGTGGAATGAAGAAAAAGCATGGGATCTTCTAGGGAACAAATTGTTTGCCGGCGTAATAATTTTTGAATACATTTCGAAATGTTCGAAATGCTATATGGCATGTGGCAACACATGTGTGAAAAAACACTATGGGTTTATTGACTCCAATTAAAAATTTAGTGAAACATCTTTAAAATTGTAAGCAGTTATGTTGTTTGTGATGGAGTAAGATGTTTGGTGACCACGTTTAATAACGTTTCAGACTTGTTGTTGTTGTCAAGCGGGGCAGCTGGCCTCTTGTGGCAGCTTGTTGCCATTTGTCGTCATAGCAGCAAAGCGCGCGGAATATTGTTAGCGACGCACTGTGGTATTTGTTGCCCACGGAAACGAAAGTTGCCCTTGACAACACTGACGACTTTGAAGGCCTAAACAGTCTTCCGCCAAAGCCAGAAACGCGTTCTGCTGCTGCTCTCCAACCCGAGAACGCCGTGCTGCGCAAAACTAACTCTCGCATCTGTTAGGCTGAATAGGATCGTTTCACGTTGGCGTTATTATTTTCTAAAATCCAGAACGAACGTTTTTAGCCTCATCCGGCATAAGAGGCGCCTAACTTTATTACAGTTTACAATTTTTCAGCTCAATAGGCTCGTGCCCTAGTCCTGGAAACCAGCGAATGTTGAATTCAGAGTTGTAGCGGCTAAGATCGCGTTTTCACGTCGAAAAATATACACTTATCTCGTGATTTTTAGGCCGGTTTCCAGATAATCAGTTCGAACCAGATAGCCAAAGGGACTGAGGAGGCCCTCCAACATGGAATTTCCACCCGGGCTGGGGGTAGTTCCTTATACGAGGCTAACGAGGATGTGCCGCCTAGATGGGGGTCGCATTTTACAGACTGGATTGTCTCTCATGGAGTCGCAATTTTCAATAGAGGTACTCGGAAATGGGGGTTCGCACAATTTTCTGATTTTTAGGGTAAGACAGTTCTAAACTGTAGGCGAAAAGTAACCGTGTTTCTTTATCCAATATTAAGGTACATAACCTAAACAGAAAGTGACTACTTTGATATCGCGAAAATTACACATTTGCCTAAAAGTGACTGAGATAGGGTTTCTAATTTGGCCATAGAATAGACTCCGATGGGTAGGGATTCTGAGAGGCCAGCGGCACATTCAAGTACCCCGGACCCCCCCGGGGGAATTCCATAGTAGGTTCTGTAATTTCGATGAATACCTCAACTTTGGGACAACGCACACGCTTTAAACCTGGAGAACTGTCTTTATTTATAGTCTATAACAGCACTTCTTCTTGTCTCTATCCACTGAGTGGCTTTTGATTTTATGTTTCATTGCGTGACAATGAACACACTATGAGGACGACTTTTGTCACGTGTTTGTCACCGGGTTGTCTTGGGACTTGAATTGCGCCACGCAACAAAAGCCCCTTCCAAAATAGCGCTTTGGATTCTGTAGACACGCTTTCCCCGTTGCTTCTTCAAATGATTCAGCTGAGCTGCTTTTCCTTGCTCTTGTTTTGACAACTTTGTTCTGCAGTCTGTCAGAACCGTTGGAACGAGGCGAAGAAGAAGAGGAATGGGCTAGAACATCCATCGATTCGTCACAGGGTCTATTTGGCCAAAACCTCAATCGTACAACGCGAGTGGAAAGTTTATACACTGACTTCCAGCGAATCTCCTTTGATTCAGCGGTGAAACGAGTGATGTACTGAAGGAAGCGTTTACACGGTACAGAGATTTGGTTTTTCCTGATCGTAGGGAAAAAACCAAAAGCAGGGTTGCCTCAAATACTCTACTGTCCGTGAAGGTTGAAGAAAATATGAACCTCTATCGCTTGAGTCGGACGAGTCCTGTAAGTAAACTTTAGCCTAAGATTTAAAAGCTCTCGTAATTTTTACAGTAAGCTTTAAACGTTTGTAATGATAGCTGACAGTATTTACTTGGAGATAATTTTCACGCCTAAAGTTTTGTTTTTTGACTGCAGCTCAGAGCGTTACAGTCTCATTCATACATTTACATAACAGTGGGAGTAGCCTGGTGGGTTGGGGAGGCATGCTTTCTTCTTAGGGACTGGTCAAAAGTATTGGGGTCGGGGGGGGGGGGGGGTGGGCCGGAGCAGAGATGGGTGGGTCATCAGTTTTTGAAACCTTAGTAAGGGGTGGGTCATGCAATTTTCAGCTACCCATAGGGTGGGTCATCCTGTTTTTTTTAATGGGAATTGGCACACATTTGACACAATCTACAACAAAGGTAACCCTTTTTGCACAAATAAAGCAGTGACACACTCAAACACCAACCCACGATCTGGCGTGTGCACAGCCATATCACTCAGGTAATGGCAGCCATAGACAGCAAAGCACCCCTTTATTAAAGCCCCAGCTCCACACAACACCTGTGGGAGCTGTTGGCTATGCGTAAAGAACTTGACAGACTGTGGATTGGTGTTGGAGTGTGTCACTTCCTTTATCGTATTATAAAATTAAATCTTTTCAGTTACAAGGACAAAAACTTTCAAGCCGGATTTGAAAAAGTACACTTGGCTAGTGTACAAATAAGAGATGGTAACTTATGTATTGTAAAATCTGTACAAAAGCTAACAGATTGAGCAAGGAGTCCCAGGGCAGAAATATTCAAAATACTGCACTTGGTTGACATGCTGGTATACAAGAACACCAAATGGCCAACTTGTCTCTACATGTACATGATTAAAACTATAACACAAACAGTGGTGATGTATTTTTAATCAAGATACGATGGACGAAAACCGAAGAGTTGATATGATTATTGGGTCTACATGCTATTTTCCCCCAAAGATATGGGACACATGCACAAGGATCTGGGAGCTGTCTGGCTATATTACTCCCAGGACTCACTACAGCCGTTTTCTACATGGATCACTGTTCTACGTGCCTTGAGGCCTAGTGTGAAAAGTTAAAGGTCAAGTTTTCTTAGAGTTTACAGTCATGACTTAAAGTTGCAAGGGTAATGGAAAACAATATAATTTTGCATAATTTTGCATTGTTGTTAGCAAATAAATCTAAAACGTATAGAACATCACAATTTCATCCACAAAATGTGTTTTTTTTTGGATTATGCAGCCAAATATGTCATGTCTTATAAGGGGAGGGGAGATGGGTCATGTGATTTTCAGCCTCTATATAGGGGTGGGTCACTCAGTTTTGTGCCAAATGGAAGGGGTGGGTCATCTGTTTTCTAACCACCACATTTCGAAATGCTCCGGCCCACCCCCCCCCCCCCCCTGTACTTTTTGACCAGTCCCTTATCATTTTTGTTGTATTTCCACTGATTTCTTTTATATTTTTAAATAAGATAATTATTAGAACAACATAATGTAAACATTTTCTTCTACTTTTAATAGACACCCTTGTGGTTGAAGCTCCATCTTCATCTCTTGATGCGAAAACTGTGTGGGGTGCACTGCGAGGTATGTGAAGCTATGCTACTGTATGGTAAGGGGAAATAATAGTTTTATAACAGCCCCATGCTCGTATTGGAAAGAAAAGGAAACCCATGAATTGATTTTCTCTATCATGGCTAGCGGTACTCCTTGTGGGCATATATACCTGCACGATGGTGATGGCAACAGCGGAATTACTCAAGAGAAAGGTAAAGGTTAAGTCTGCAATCAAGCCAAGTGGCCCATCAGGCCAGAGCTTATCCCAGGTTCTGTACCATGAAGCGACTAGGAGTATTTCTACTCTGGTCCATTGCAACGTTATCCCCAGCTTTAAATTCGCCGGTACCCATTTATACACCTGGGTGGAGACTGAAGCACCGTGAGAGTAACGTGTCTTGCCCAATAACACAACAAAATGTCCCCAGCCAGGGCTAAAACCCGAACCGCTCGCTCCAGAGTTGAGCGTACTAACCATGAGGCCACCACATCTCTCACAATTTACCCAAGATGATGATCAATTTACTGTGGCTAATAGGTTGAAAAGAGATAGCCCTCAATGTATTTATAGCCTCCTTCTCTGATATTGGACATCCTTGTCATGGTCAATGGACATCGGTCAAAACAAGGTATCTGCTGACCAGTATCACATGACCATATTGCAGGCTAAAGTTTAGAGCTCATCAAAGTCACATGTTTTTTAAGTTTACCGCTGATGCTTGCAATAGAGATTTCACTACATAATAATTTATTATTCAACTATGTACAATATTTTCAATCATCTGTGAATGATTACCTTTCAACTAAGCAAACTGACATGTAAAGTAACTTTTCAAGTAAGAAAGCTCTGAGGATCCCAGGACATATCAGAGAGTCAACCCACCCTAACCCTAACATAGGGGAACATGATATAATTCATCAATGTCTGATTATTGCTTAAATATTTTCATTAATACACATATATCAATAAAGTGGCATGTATGTGATCTAATTTAAATA
>JAHPZR010055264.1:12500-25000 GCA_019787425.1 Platygyra sinensis | reverse complement strand
CTAGAAAAACAGCGTTTTCAAAAAGCATGGTTTTCAAATCGCTCCACTCTGGAGAGCGTTTTCGAATGGCTCCGTTTTCGGTGATCGTTTTCGGCGTTGTAGTGTGGACGATAGCCGTATCCGGAGCAAAACAGCTCTGTTTTCATCTGAAAACGGATTAGTGTGGACGGGGCCTAAGCAAGTTATTTTAGTCGTTGACGTCTGCTGCTGTAAATAGTTTTATATTGTAATGTTACTTTATTTAGTTGAGCTGGAAAGTTCTAGAATCTTATGCTGTAAAGTATATAAGCGAATCAGTGTAGTTTTTAGGTGGTTTTTCTCAGGAGTGTTTAGAGAGAATTATCTTGTGAGTCAGCAGTGTTTATTGAAGTGTGACGAAGGTCATGTGTAAAGTGTCTACAGAGGTCGCACGTTTGTTGAAGTGTAACAGAGAGGTTACGTGGACATCTGGCAGAGGCTGTGTTAATATACAAGAGTGACAGAAGTGGAAGTATAGTTTACAAGCCTAGCGTGTGCTTGTTGTGAAGTCTTGTGAGGAATTACTGCGTTTGTGTGAAATAAATATCCTTGTTGCTGTTCTGACAATCCTGCATTCTGATTAGACTAGAAACTACCTACCACTTCAAAAAACAAACTTGCAACAACCCTGCAACCCCCAGATGTCAAGTTCAGGTGCCCTATTTACTCAGCTGTACTGCCTCCAAACATACTTGGGTGATGTTAATACATTGTATCTTCCATATTCCATGTTCCTTGTGATCCTCACTGATGTGTCTCCTTCTCCAAGCTCCTTGACCATCAGTTTTTGCTTGAGAGTTGGGCCTCTTTATTTTTCTCTGGGTTTCCGTCTAAGAGAATGTTTAAAATGAAGTTAATTATTTATGGTAATCGCTGGTAATTTCTAAATTATAGAATGATATAAAAAAATTTGCAGTCTGTAGTAGCTACTTGTAACATTATTTATCTGTTTCTAATCTGTTCCAGGGTGCTTACAACAACAAAACTCACATATATACAAAAGAAAATGTAAGTGCAATCGTTGAATATGGCAGACTGCGTGGAATCAGAGTTGTTCCAGAGTTTGACACTCCAGTAAGTACTGCCATCAACAACCAGCAGTGTACCTTATTGTTATGCATTGATTGAAGGATGCCTACAATTATTTTACATGTCAAGCTAAATTATAGACCTATTAACCAGCAGCAAAGCTAGATGTCGATAGGTTATCTCCCTGCAGCTGTTATATTAAAAAGGCTAATTGTTACTAACTTGCTCTGGTTCTTACTCTCATGTGTATTCACTGTTAAAAAATCTCATTTCCTGGTAGCTTATTAATATTATTATGATCGCAAGATTGTCAACTTATGTGTGAAATCAAAGCTATCATTAATAAGCCACCGAAGCATCATGGGACCACGAGATCTAGGTCCCACGGCCTTGTGGGTATACCCAGGCCTTTTCTATTGTTTTCTTTAGGGGGGTTCACCCTTTTATTGGCATTTAAAGGTGGTTTGAAGCACCAACAGGCAAATTCCTACCATTTGTTTTCTCATATATTTTGAACGGAGTCTGTGAAATATAATAAAGAGAAATGTTGTCAATATTATCATTGCCATTCTTCGCACCATCATCATTATCATCATAAATGATTTTTATTGAACCTTAATGATTTCTGATTTACATTGCGTGATGTGCTTATATTTCAGGGTCATACAAAGTCGTGGGGAAGTATAGAAAACCTCTTAACTCCTTGCTACTCTAAAGGACAGCCATCAGGGTGAGATAATTGAATGCGTAACACAGCGCACGGATATCATACTCTATAAACTTCAGTCTTTCTATCCGCTCTTGTGCACAATCTTCACTCACCAAAAATTGCTCACCATTAAAAGAGGCCTCAGGTATCTTTCATGGTCATTGATTCGTTTTACAAACTGCCTTTCTTCAGGTCGTCATCATCGTCATCCTAGTCTTCTTTTGCTTCCGGGGGGGGGTTCAGACAGGCTGGAAGCAGCTACATTCCAGACAAGCTTCCTACATCCATGTCAATGGTTCCATCGCCCCTACAGTAAACGAAGCTCTCACGCGCGCTGTGTCTCGCTGCTTTCAGTGGGGTCTTCTCCCCTAGCCCGACTGCCCCCCTCTGTTCTGTTCTTTCGATCTTCTGTGGAGTCGCATTGCGTCGGTATTCAGCCTGTTGTTTGCCACTGCCCCACCTACTCCCCTTCCCCTTCCCATACCCCCTGGATCTTCCTTCTCCGCGCCCTTCTTTTTCTCCTCCCTTTTTTCTCCCTCTCGCCCTTGTTTTTTCCCTTCATATCTCTTCTCTCTGCTGCAGGGGTAGCCGAGGGGGGCGGCACGGAAAAGAAAAAAGAGGGGCCCTCGGAGGGGGGGCGAAAGGCGGTGGGGGGCACAAAGACGAAACTACAAGAGAGGATGCAGGGTGCTGGGGCGAAAGGCACATGTGGCGGGGGAGCATGGATGCGTGCGACGGTCCTGCGGCGTGGGGCGGGGTGTAGTCGGGATGTTGCGGGGGAGGGGGTAGGAAAAGGGAAAGGGAACAAGGAGAAGAAGAGAAAAGACGAAGGGAGAATTGATATTGCAGGGCATATAATTACAAAGGTGTTACGACTTAATCCGCCATTAGTGTGTGCTTGGTTACTTGAACAATATTAATCTTAATTATCGCGAAGCATTCGCTTGGTACAAATACGCCTGATCGTTGTGACACCACTTTGTCACTAAATGTCCCGCGAGTAAATCTTAACGGCTCACGAAATTTCCTCTCTACACGACAGTGCGAGTACCCATTCGTAGATTTTAGTCGTCCCTACGCAACCGTGGGAGTGATTTAACAGGTTGTTCTCCGGACTTGTAGATTAATGCCGCGCTCAGCTTCTGTGTTGTGTGGTTTTCTGTGAGATTCAGTTCTGTAGACCTTCCCGATGGTTTACTCTAATTCTCGTCATCTTCTTTTCGCCATGCTCCCCCCCGTCACCTTACTACACCCGACCTGGTAAGGTGCCCGCTTCCATTCCCTTATCCTTTTCTTTCTTTCTCTCTTTCCATTTCATCCCTTGGTTTCTTTCACCCCCTCCCCCCCCCCCTAACTCTACCCTCTCACCTTTCCTCCCTTTCTTGCTCCACTCCCTTTTTCTCAGTATCAGCTCCTTTTCGCTCCTCCTTTTCCTTCTCCCTGCTCTTCCCTTTTTATTCTCTGAAAGTGCCGACGCCATTGTTGGTATGTAAAGAGGTATTGAACATATTCTTTTCTACCGCGACAAAACAGAAAATAACCTTTATCAAATTAGGTTATGGCAATCACAGCATTGGATATTATGCTGCATTGGCTTATGGATTAATTTTTTTTAGTGTACGCGCACTGATTGACGTAGCAGGTTTGCCGGGCTGAACTAGTTATTAAGCTGCGTAAATTTATTTTCACGTTTTACTGGCGCAAGTTGCCCATCATCGGAGGTTAGAAAGTGAATTACTCTTCAAGAATCAGGGGCACCATAACGACGAAGGCTTTTCCCTAAATTACATTTTGCTGTTTGTAGCTGTCTAGAGTGGCTTTGAAAGATCTGTAGGTAAATTTTAGCTATGCGATAAGGAACAAGGATGGTTAAGGATGGAGAAGATTGACACGGATTGCAAAACAAACGAAAAATCAAATTGAAAAAATTTTGGCTTAACTTTTCGAACCGTTCAAGCGTAGGCTGTGCTCATTGACGTGGGAAAATTGAAAGATGGTATAATAAGGGTCTTCGCAAAGCGATAACTGAATGCCACTAAAGACAGACAGCTAAGAAGGAAAAATATACAACCTCCCATCCTGATATATCAGTATTTTTTTACAATGATAAGCAACACCGTTTTTTAAACCAAAGCAGTTTTTAATTATCTTATTTGAAGCTTTCACTGATGTTTCGCAGATGTTTATGAAATCAAGGCTATTGTCATGAACCCATGCTGTGAGCAGATTGTTTAAAATATGTAGTAAGTAAAAGGGTTCGAAGTGTGCATGATAATACATTTTTTCATCCTTTCAAACGATCACGCATTTTATGTTTTTTTTTCAAGGCAACATTAATCCCAAACAAAACAACAAACAACATCAACAGCGTGGAAATGGAGAAAATGGGCTACGGAACAAAACTATTCTCTTCTGAAAAACAAACACCCACCTATGAGCAAAAGTGTGTGGGGGAGTGCAAACCAAGCGTCTTGCCAGCTTTGAGAGCGTTTCCTACGGTATTTTTCCTTGGGTACGATTCGGACAAACCAAATCAAGAATTAGCATTTGTTTGTCTATTGACCATTTTAAGTTAATACTTTGTAGAGATCCGAAAACACGGGTAAACTTACCCATTGAAGGGCCAAAATGAAGTCATGGAAATTTCGGGCTGAAGGTCAAATAAAACTCAGTAGATTTTCCGTGAAATTGTGGACTAGCCCAATCCCAGGGTTTTTCTCCTCAGCTGTTCACACAAAAACGGGAACTTAACCGATTATGCTGAATTTGCCTAGTTTCCAAGCCTCTCAATACGCCTAAAAACGAGACGGGAGGATGCGCGTGGAGGGGGCGACGCACTGTTCCACGAAAAGCGTTTTTGGCACAAGCACTTAAGAAAACCCTATTTGCCATCATTCAGTAGTCTACCTCAACAGATTTTATATTATCGACAATGGCAAAATCCCACCCTAATTGGCCGAGTTTGTTCTTTCCAAGAGAACGAAAATCCAGATTTTTAAAGTCGTTAAGCAGACTATTGAATCACTTGTTGCTACACCCTGAATGGCTTCTATTTCGTCTCTTGTCGCGCTATGAGGAGGGAAATGATATGCTTCATACTTACTAGTGAACAATAAAATTAAAAACTGAATTACTTTGTGTAGAAGCCAATCTTAATCTTTAACCATTGGCCAGGACGCCAGCGCTTGTAAGAGAGAATTTGTATTGAGCCCCGAATTTCGTCGGTCGTCTGAGAAGTACGGGAGACAGAAAGGACGGCAGAAATTTCAGGATTCCGACGTGAAGGAAAATCTGCATAGCAAACAAATAGAAAAAGTGCAGGATATCACTATTACATTCCAACTAGAAATGCACAATGCCTGAGGTTACTTATATATAACACTGGTTGGCCAAAAATTATCAAAACTATATGTTGGTTGTCCGTTAGATTAGGGTTTCTACGTGGAATAAAACTGTTTTAATCTAGGGAAGTTTATTAATCCGCCTTTGTTTTTAGGCCATGCTGTCCAATCGTGCAGGGGACTGTGGAAGAGTTACATTCGTTTGGCAAGAGGTGGTGTGATAATGATTCTCAAATGCTTTCCTGACAGGAGATCACTGTGTTAATATCTGGAAATTCCAACTGGCACGAGGCAGCAAACAGCTAGAGTGACCAGTAGGGCGAAAGACAATCCTGTCGGCCTGTTGGTACCTTAACCATATTCATTATGGCAGCGACTGGAAGACCCAAGGTAATGGTAATAACTCAATCATTTTTTTTTTATGTTGCTCAAAAAGGTTTTAGAATATCATTTGTGTTAGATGCTCCCGTGCTTTACCAGTCAAAGCCTTACATCCGCGGCCCAATAAGTCCCCAAAAATCGAACATAAATCGAAAATCGGAACTGAATGAAGTTCAATCCTTGGATTGAGTTCGGGACAGTGGAACAAAAATCACACGAGAAGCCCGTAACGGGCTTTTGGGTGAGTTTGATTTCCTAATCAATAACGAATTAACTAGAACCAAACCGAACTCAATCGAAGGAGTAGAAATACCTCAACCATTAGATCTCAACCGAATTTTTGTTCTGGGAAGTAGTAAATTCGTCATGTTATGTGGTATGAAAGAACAGAAAGAGCAATGCCGAGTGTTATCGAAGAGGTAACTAATAGCATCTCTAAACGGAACGCAGAGACATTCATTCGGGCTCGAGCTCGTCACGCAGTCTTACCTCTCCTTCCCCCTCCCCCCCTCCCCCCCAAAAAGCCCATATTCGTTGAGGCAGATTTCCGTAACGAGACCAAAGAGCGTCTCTGCACAAGAGGCCAAAAACTTTTATTGATTTTTTTTTAGTTTTGCAAAAAATAAAAAGGATTTCGAAGTCATGTGTTTTAGGATGAGTTCGATTGTCTGGATTTCCTTTTGGTATGCATTCGATTTCGTTCGATTGACTACACAGGACTAAAAGAATTGCAAATGTGCTCTTTCGGGAGTCGGCAGGATAAGCTTTAAGGTCGGCACACAACATGGAGGGACAAGGTCCCCATAGCGACTAGTCCCTGCAGACAAGTCGCAGGGACTAAGGTCGCATGCGTGGTGAACTGAGCCATTTTTGGCCAACACGAAATCCTAGTCGCAAGGGGACCAACAATTGGTCCCTGCGACTAGCCCCACGAAATTCAAAACTGTGTTTTAAATTCGTGGGACTAGTCGCAGTGACTAAGGTGGTCTGCGCTAGATTTTGAAGTCATGTTCACAAAAAACTGATGCGGACCGGTCCCGTGCGACTGTCGCATAGGACTAGTTGCCAGTTCACAAGTTCACCAACTACGATTGCGTCCTAGTCCCTGCGACTTGTTGCATAGGGACTAGTCCGCAGGGACCAGGTCGCCATCGTATGTGCCGACGCTTTTACATCAAACAATGGGCATCCGAGCTGTAAGAATTCGTCTCATAAAAATCTGTTGAATAATAGGGGCCCCCGAGAAAAAACATATTCAGCGTTGATCGTGTTAGGTTTTAATCCCAGTCATCAAATCGATCAATCCTTTGGTTTCCTACTCATTCATACAAAAATATTGCTTTTAAAAAAAAGCCAACAATGGTTCATTGAAATTATTAATAGTAAAAGTTAGAGTAACTAGCTGCCTGGCTCCGGTAGCCCTTAATGGTTTCGTTCCAGGCAGCTAGTGACTCTAACTTTTACTGTTATAATTTCAATGAAACCTTGTGGCTTTTTTAAGCAAGTAATGAATGAGTAGGGAAGACAAAGATTGAATCGATTGATTTGATGGAGTTAAACTAAACGCACAACTGAATACTAGTTTCGGGCAAATTATTCAACAGATTTTTTATGAGACGAATTCTTACAAGCTGGAGGCATTAGTTTGCTTTAAAGGTTCGGCACACACTGAGGGGAGTGGTGCCCCCCTGCCGACTAGTCCCTGCAACAAGTCGCAGGGACTAGTCGCATCGTGCAAACTGGCAACTAGTCGCAGGGCTCAGTCGCATCGTGTGAGCTGGCCATTTTTGTTTCAAAATTTAGTCGCAGGGACCAGCTTTAGTCCTTGCGACTAGTCCCACGAATTCAAACCAGTTTGAATTCGTGGGACTAGTCGCAAGGACCAAAATTTGGTCCCTGCGACTAGATTTTGCAATTGTGGCAAAAATGGCCAGCTCACACGATGCGACTAGTCCCTGCGACTTGTTGCAGGGACTAGTCGCAGGGACTAGTCCATCGGTGTGTCGTCCGACCTTAAGCTTATCCTGCGACTCCCGAAAGAGCCATTTGTCATATCTTTTAGTCCTGTGTAGTCAATCGAACGAAATCGAATGCATACACAATGAAATCAGACAATCGAAACTCAACCTAACACTTGATCTTCGAAATCTTTATTTTTACAAAGACTAAAAAAATCAAAATAAAAGTTTTTGGCCTCCTTGTGCAGAACCTCCTTTGGTCTCGTTTACGCAATCTTCCCACGAATGGGGGGGGGGGGGAGGAGGGGGAAGAGAGGAAGACTCGTGACGAGCCTAGCCCGAAGAATTCTGCGTAGGATGCTATGTTACCCACTCTCGATAAACTAGTGCTTTTCGTGTTCTTCATACCACATAACATGAACGATTTTACTCCGCCCGAACAAAAGTTCGGTTTGAGATCTAATGGTTGAGGTCGATTGAGTTCGGTTTGTTCTAAGGTTTAATTCGATTGAATACTCGTAAATCACAACTCACCCAAAGCCGTTACGGCGTTGTGAATTTTGTTCCACTGCCGAACTCCAATCCAAGGATTGAACTCGATTCAGTTGCGATTTGCGAATGTTTCGATTGACTAGTGCCTTGGGCTTTTGACTGGTAAAGCACTTGAGACCATAACAACAAATGAAATTAAAGTACCTTTTTGAGACAACATTAAAAAAAAAAACTGAATGATTTATACATTACACCTGGGTCCCCAGTCGCTTACCATAATCATGATGGTTAAAGGTACCAACAGGCCGACAGGATTGTTCTTAAGTCCCTTACCTGGTCACATCTAGCTGTTATCTGCGTGCCAGTTGGATTTCAGATATTAACCACAGTGTGCAGGAAGCACTTTGATAGGGAATCATTATCAACCACCTCTTGCCAAACGATGTAACGTCTTCCCAATTCCCCTGCACGATTGACAGTCAGACTAAAAACAAAGGCTGATTAATAAACTTAGCTTAAAACAGTTTAATTCCTGTAGAAACCATAATCTATGAACCAACATATAGTGTTTGAATTTTTGGCCAACCAGGTATATAAAGTAAACTCAAGACATTGTGCATATTAGTGGAAGTGGTAATGTGAGTCTCCTGCGTTTTTAGTGTTATGCATGATTTTCCTTCACGTGAAATCCTGAATTTCTGCCCCGTCTTCTCTGCTCCCGTACTTTCTCGGACGACCGAAATCGGTAATACAATCTCTTTACAGGCGCTGGCGTCCTGGCATGGGGTTTACGGCATTCAGATTGTGCTCTACACAAATAATTCAGTTTTTAATATTTATGTCAACAGTAAGTATTCGAGCCAAATCATTACTCGACAATAGACCGAAATAGCCATTCAGGGTTTAAGCAGTGGATACAATAGTGCCTGGCTTGCACGCTTTAAAACTGATTTTCGCTTCTGTATGGAAAAGGAACAAACTCGGCAATTAGGGTGCTTGCCATTTGTCGTGTAATATAAAATCTTGTTAGAGAATGACTACTGAATGATGGCAAATAAGGGGTTTCGTTAGGCTTGTTTGCCAACCGCTTTTTCAGGGAAAGGCGCCCGCTCATCTACCCCGTCTGTTTTTAGGCTGATGAGAGCTGGAAACTAGGGCCATTCCGCAAATGGTAAGTTCCCGGTGAACAGCTGAGGAGAAACCCTGGAGGCAGTCCACAATTTTTCGGAAAATTACATGGTTTTTATTTGGAACCTTCAACCAGAAATTTCCTGGACTTTCAATTTTGGCTCAATGGTAAGTACCCGTGCAAATTTCGACTCTACAAGTATTAAATTGGTCAATAGACAACAAATGCAATTCTTGATTGGTTTGTCCGAATTACCCAAGTGGGAAAATCACCGTGGTGTGTAGGAACTTGCTCGAAATAGCGGCAAGACCGGTTTGCACCTACTGTTTAGCTCATAGTGTTTGTTCAAGAAGAGAATAGTTTTTTTGTCCGTAGCCCATTTTCTCCATCCACGCTGTGATTGTTGGGATTACTTGCCGCTGAAAAAAACATAAATGCGATTCGTGAAAAGGATGAAAATCGTATTCATAGAGGCACACTCGACCCTTTACTTACTACATATTTTAACACAATCTCTCACAGCATGGGTCATACATAGGCCTTGATTTAAACATGCGAAACTATCAGGCAAGCTTCAAAAAAGAATATAAAACTGCTTTACACGAGTGTTTGCAAATAATCCCATGTGGGGTAAAAATCTGATATCTCAGAGAGTTTGGTATATTTTCCCTTCTTAGCTGTCGTCAGTGGCATTCAGATTAATCAGCTTTGGCGAGACCCTTTAGTATAGCCATCTTCAATTTTCCCAAAGTCAAGGAGCACAGCCACGCTTGAACGGTTCGAAAAGTTTAAGCCTAAAGTTTTTTCAAATTTGATTTTCGTTGTTTGCAATTCCGTGGCAATCCTTGCTCCATCCTTAACCCATACCTTGTTCCTTTATAGCATAGCCTAAAATTTACCTCACAGATCTTTCAAAGCACTCTAGACAGCCTACAACAGCAAAATGAATTTAGGGAACGCCGTCGTTAGGTGCCCCTGTATCTTGAAGAGTAATCATGTTCTAACCTCCGTGGGGCCACTTGGCGGCCAGTACGCCTGAAAAATAAATTTCCGCAGAGCTTAAGGTACAATTAGTCAGCCCGGCAAACCTGCTACGTCACTCAGTGCGCGTACACCTAAAAAAATGGGAAATCATAAGCCCACTGAAAGGCATTATATCCAATTGCGTTGCACCTCAATTTGGATAACAGGTTATGTTCGTTTGTCGCGGAGAAGAGAAATGTCAAACCTCTTTTACATCGCAACCAACTGGCTGTGTCATCGTAGTGCACATCATCGCCTCCCAAGTGAAGATATTTGACATCAGGACACTTGCTCGGCCAAACGTCGGAGAAAAGATTTCTTCAAGAAGGTGGAACGTAGATTAGGAGTCCTAGAGTTGGGTTGATTGGTCCATTACGTTTCTGCAAAGGAAATAATAATACATCTACACGGACTGTCCGTGTTGTTGATCAGGTTATAAAATAAGCGAGAACGGGCAGTTGAGCAAAAAATTTTTTAAATGGACAGCATCGATTGGTGTGGCTTTAGCGAATGCAGCATGGGCAAACAAGAGTTGAGCTTGGGCGCACCAAAAGGGAGGAGCAAAAGCAGTTGTGCCGTGGTGCGTGGAAGGGGAAGTGGTTGGGGCGTGGCAATACACCAGGGGAAGTGGTAGGGCTTCGAAGGGGGAACCGAATGGAGTTAGGAAGCTGCTATGTACTGCTTACTGTTGCAAAAGAAGACTAGGATGACGATGATGACGACCTGAAGAAAGGCAGTTTGTAAAACGAATCAATGACCATGAAAGATACCTGAGGCCTCTTTTAATGGTGAGCAATTTTTGGTGAGTGAAGATTGTGCACAAGAGCGGATAGAAAGACTGAAGTTTATAGAGTATGATATCCGTGCGCTGTGTTACGCATTCAATTATCTCACCCTGATGGCTGTCCTTTAGAGTAGCAAGGAGTTAAGAGGTTTTCTATACTTCCCCACGACTTTGTATGACCCTGAAATATAAGCACATCACGCAATGTAAATCAGAAATCATTAAGGTTCAATAAAAATCATTTATGATGATAATGATGATGGTGCGAAGAATGGCAATGATAATATTGACAACATTTCTCTTTATTATATTTCACAGACTCCGTTCAAAATATATGAGAAAACAAATGGTAGGAATTTGCCTGTTGGTGCTTCAAACCACCTTTAAATGCCAATAAAAGGGTGAACCCCCCTAAAGAAAACAATAGAAAAGGCCTGGGTATACCCACAAGGCCGTGGGACCTAGATCTCGTGGTCCCATGATGCTTCGGTGGCTTATTAATGATAGCTTTGATTTCACACATAAGTTGACAATCTTGCGATCATAATAATATTAATAAGCTACCAGGAAATGAGATTTTTTAACAGTGAATACACATGAGAGTAAGAACCAGAGCAAGTTAGTAACAATTAGCCTTTTTAATATAACAGCTGCAGGGAGATAACCTATCGACATCTAGCTTTGCTGCTGGTTAATAGGTCTATAATTTAGCTTGACATGTAAAATAATTGTAGGCATCCTTCAATCAATGCATAACAATAAGGTACACTGCTGGTTGTTGATGGCAGTACTTACTGGAGTGTCAAACTCTGGAACAACTCTGATTCCACGCAGTCTGCCATATTCAACGATTGCACTTACATTTTCTTTTGTATATATGTGAGTTTTGTTGTTGTAAGCACCCTGGAACAGATTAGAAACAGATAAATAATGTTACAAGTAGCTACTACAGACTGCAAATTTTTTATATCATTCTATAATTTAGAAATTACCAGCGATTACCATAAATAATTAACTTCATTTTAAACATTCTCTTAGACGGAAACCCAGAGAAAAATAAAGAGGCCCAACTCTCAAGCAAAAACTGATGGTCAAGGAGCTTGGAGAAGGAGACACATCAGTGAGGATCACAAGGAACATGGAATATGGAAGATACAATGTATTAACATCACCCAAGTATGTTTGGAGGCAGTACAGCTGAGTAAATAGGGCACCTGAACTTGACATCTGGGGGTTGCAGGGTTGTTGCAAGTTTGTTTTTTGAAGTGGTAGGTAGTTTCTAGTCTAATCAGAATGCAGGATTGTCAGAACAGCAACAAGGATATTTATTTCACACAAACGCAGTAATTCCTCACAAGACTTCACAACAAGCACACGCTAGGCTTGTAAACTATACTTCCACTTCTGTCACTCTTGTATATTAACACAGCCTCTGCCAGATGTCCACGTAACCTCTCTGTTACACTTCAACAAACGTGCGACCTCTGTAGACACTTTACACATGACCTTCGTCACACTTCAATAAACACTGCTGACTCACAAGATAATTCTCTCTAAACACTCCTGAGAAAAACCACCTAAAAACTACACTGATTCGCTTATATACTTTACAGCATAAGATTCTAGAACTTTCCAG
>JAHPZR010055264.1:0-7500 GCA_019787425.1 Platygyra sinensis | reverse complement strand
GTACCTCTGAAATTGTTAGCGTAACTCGTTTATTTGTGAGGATATAGGCATTTTGCGGCTTGGCACAAACCTTTCGTGACTGCAAATGATAATTTATTCAAAATTATAAAGTTCACGTTTACGTCATCAGTATGGAATTTTCGGCGGTAAATCGCAGACGTCCTTCACGCGAAACGCCATTCGGGCCGGGAGCGAAGAAGGACGGCTGTTTTCGCAGGCTAAGTTTATGAATAATTTGTAATTTTACTTTATTTAAATTAGATCACATACATGCCACTTTATTGACATATGTGTATTAATGAAAATATTTATGCAATAATCAGACATTAATGAATTATATCATGTTCCCCTATGTTAGGGTTAGGGTGGGTTGACTCTCTGATACGTCCTGGGATCCTCAGAGCTTCTTTATTTGAAAACTTACTTTACATGTCAGTTTGCTTAGTTGAAAGGTAATCATTCACAGATGATTGAAAATATTGTACGTAGTTGAATAATAAATTATTATGTAGTGAAATCTCTATTGCAAGCATCAGCGGTAAACTTAAAAAACATGTGACTTTGATGAGCTCTAAACTTTAGCCTGCAATATGGTCATGTGATACTGGTCAGCAGATACCTTGTTTTGACCGATGTCCATTGAACATGACAAGGATGTCCAATATCAGAGAAGGAGGCTATAAATACATTGAGGGCTATCTCTTTTCAACCTATTAGCCAGAGTAAATTGATCATCATCTTGGGTAAATTGTGAGAGATGTGGTGGCCTCATGGTTAGTACGCTCGACTCTGGAGCGAGCGGTTCGGGTTTTAGCCCTGGCTGGGGACATTTTGTTGTGTTCTTGGGCAAGACATGTTACTCTCACGGTGCTTCTCTCCACCCAGGTGTATAAATGGGTACCGGCGAATTTAATTCTGGGGATAACCTTGCAATGGACCAGAGTAGAAATACTCCTAGTCGCTTCATGGTACAGAACCTGGGATAAGCTCCGGCCTGATGGGCCACTTGGCTCGATTGCAGACTTAACCTTTACCTCTCCCTTGAGTAATTCCGCTGTTGCCATCACCATCGTGCAGGTATATATGCCCACAAGGAGTACCGCTAGCCATGATAGAGAAAATCAATTCATGGGTTTCCTTTTCTTTCCAATACGAGCATGGGGCTGTTATAAAACTATTATTTCCCCTTACCATACAGTAGCATAGCTTCACATACCTCGCAGTGCACCCCACACAGTTTTTCGCATCAAGAGATGAAGATGGAGCTTCAACCACAAGGGTGTCTATTAAAAGTAGAAGAAAATGTTTACATTATGTTGTTTTAATAATTATCTTATTTGAAAATATAAAAGAAATCAGTGGAAATACAACAAAAATGATAAGGGACTGGTCAAAAAGTACAGGGGGGGGGGGGGGGGGTGGGCCGGAGCATTTCAAAATGTGGTGGTTAGAAAACAGATGACCCACCCCTTCCATTTGGCACAAAACTGAGTGACCCACCCCTATATAGAGGCTGAAAATCACATGACCCATCCCCCCTCCCCTTATACATTGTAAGACATGACATATTTGGTTGCCTAATCCAAAAAAAACACATTTTGTGGATGAAATTGTGATGTTCTATACGTTTTAGATTTATTTGCTAACGACAATGCAAAATTATGCAAAATTATATTGTTTTCCATTACCCTTGCAACTTTAAGTCATGACTGTAAACTCTAAGAAAACTTGACCTTTAACTTAAATTCACACTAGGCCTCAAGGCACGTAGAACAGTGATCCATGTAGAAAACGGCTGTAGTGAGTCCTGGGAGTAATATAGCAAGACAGCTCCCAGATCCTTGTGTATGTGTCCCATATCTTTGGGGGAAAATAGCATGTAGACCCAATAATCATATCAACTCTTCGGTTTTCGTCCATCGTATCTTGATTAAAAATACATCACCACTGTTTGTGTTATAGTTTTAATCATGTACATGTAGAGACAAGTTGGCCATTTGGTGTTCTTGTATACCAGCATGTCAATCAAGTGCAGTATTTTGAATATTTCTGCCCTGGGACTCCTTGCTCAATCTGTTAGCTTTTGCACAGATTTTACAATACATAAGTTACCATCTCTTATTTGTACACTAGCCAAGTGTACTTTTTCAAATCCGGCTTGAAAAGTTTTTGTCCTTTGTAACTGAAAAGATTTAATTTTATAATACTATAAAGGAAGTGACACACTCCAACACCAATCCACAGTCTGTCAAGTTCTTTACGCATAGCCAACAGCTCCCACAGGTGTTGTGTGGAGCTGGGGCTTTAATAAAGGGGTGCTTTGCTGTCTATGGCTGCCACTACCTGAGTGATATGGCTGTGCGCATGCCAGATCGTGGGTTGGTGTTTGAGTGTGTCACTTGCTTTTATTTGTGCAAAAAGAGTTACCTTTGTTGTAGATTGTGTCAAATGTGTACCAATTCCCATTAAAAAAAAAACAGGATGACCCACCCCTATGGGTAGCTGAAAATTGCATGGACCCACCCCTTACTAAGGTTTCAAAAAACTGATGACCCACCCCATCTCTGCTCTGGCCCACCCCCCCTCCCCCCAATACTTTTTGACCAGTCCCTAAGGGAAGAAAGTATGCCTCCCCAACCCACCCAGGCTACTCCCACTGTTATGTAAATGTATGAATGAGACTGTAACGCTCTGAGCTGCAGTCAAAAAACAAAACTTTGGGCGTGAAAATTATCTCCAAGTAAATACTGTCAGCTATCATTACAACGTTTAAAGCTTACTGTAAAAATTACGAGAGCTTTTGATCTTAGGCTAAAGTTTACTTACAGGACTCGTCCGACTCAAGCGATAGAGGTTCATATTTTTCTTCAACCTTCACGGACAGTAGAGTAATTTGAGGCAACTCTGCTTTTGGTTTTTCCCTACGATCAGGAAAAACCAAATCTCTGTACCGTGTAAATGCTTCCTTCAGTACATCACTCGTTTCACCCGCTGAATCAAAGGAGAATTCGCTGGAAGTCAGTGTATAAACTTTCCCACTCGCGTTGTACGATTGAGGTTTTGGCCAAATAGACCCTGTGACGTAATCGATGGATGTTCTAGCCCATTCCTCTTCTTCTTCGCCTTCGTTCCACGGTTCTGACAGACTGGCAGAACAAGTTGTCAAAACAAGAGCAAGGAAAAGCAGCTTCAGCTGAATCATTTTGAAGAAGCAACGGGGAAAGCGTGTCTACAGAATCCAAAGCGCTATTTTGGAAGGGGCTTTTGTTGCGTGGCGCAAATTCAAGTCACAAGACAACCCGGTGACAAACACGTGACAAAAGCCGTCCTCATAGTGTGTTCATTGTCACGCAATGAAACATAAAATCAAAAGCCACTCAGTGGATAGAGACAAGAAGAAGTGCTGTTATAGACTATAAATAAAGACAGTTCTCCAGGTTTAAAGCGTGTGCGTTGTCCCAAAGTTGAGGTATTCATTACAGAACCTACTATTGCCTGATTTCATACCGTGAGGGACTAGGTACGAATCTGTTAATTATGGGATTAGCAACTATTGATCCCCATAGTCAGAAAGAGCACACCGAGATTCATAAAATCCCCAAGTTTGGTGTTAATCAGGCTAGTCTTGACTGAGATACAGGCATTTAAAAACGTAAAAAAATTACAAAGAAATGTATGGAAAACCGGCCAAATCCGGACTTTTGTCCGCATTTGTCCGGTTTTCCATACATTTCTTTGTAAATTTTTTACGTTTTTTAATGCCTGTATCTCAGTCAAGACTAGCCTGATTAGCACCAAACTTGGGGATTTTATGAATCTCGGTGTGCTCTTTCTGACTACGGGGATCAATAGTTGCTAATCCCATAATTAGCAGACTCGTACCTAGTCCCTCACGGTATGAAATCAGGCAATGGAATTCCCCCCGGGGGGTCCGGGGGTACTTGAATGTGCCGCTGGCCTCTCAGAATCCCTACCCCATCGGAGTCTATTCTATGGCCAATTAGAAACCCTATCTCAGTCACTTTTAGGCAAATGTGTAATTTTCGCGATCTCAAAGTAGTCACTTTCTGTTTATGTATGTACCTTGTATTGGATAAAGAGCACTTTACTTTTCGCCTACAGTTTAGAACTGTCTTACCCTAAAAATCAGAAAATGTGCGACCCCATTCCGAGTAACTCTATTGAAAATGCGACTCCATGAGAGACAATCCAGTCCTGAAAATGCGACCCCATCTAGCGGCACATCCTCGTTAGCCTCTTATAAGGAACTACCCCCAGCCCGGGTGGAAATTTCCATGTTGGAGGGCCTCCTCAGTCCTTTGGCTATCTGGTCGACTGATTATCTGAACCGGCTAAAAATCACGAGATAAGTGTATATTTTTCGACCGTGAAAAGCGATCTTAGCCGCTACAACTCTGAATTCAAAATTCGCTGGTTTCCAAACTAAGCACGAGCTATTGAGCTGAAAAATTGTAAACTGTAATAAATTTAGCGCCTCTTATGCCGGATGAGGATAAAAACGTTAGTTTTGGATTTTAGAAAATAATAACGCGCGTGAAACGATCTATTACAGCCTAACAGATGCGAGAGTTAGTTTGCGCAGCAGGCGTTCTGGGTTGGAGGGCAGCAGCAGAACGCGTTCTGGCTTTGGCGAAGACGTTTAGCCTTCAAATCAGTGTTGTCAAGGGCAACTTTCGTTTCCGTTGGTAACAATACCACAGTGCGTCGCTACAATATTCCGCGCGCTTTGCTGCTATGACGACAAATGGCAACAAGCTGCCACAAGAGCCAGCTGCCCGTGACAACAACACAAGTTGAACGTTAAAACCTGGTCACCAAACATCTTACTCCATCACAAACAAAATAACTGCTAACAATTTTAAAGATGTTACAATAATTTTAATTGTAGTCAATAAACCAAGTGTTTTTCACACATGTGGTTGCACATGCAATAACATTTCGAAATGTATTCAAATTTATTACGCCGGCAAACAATTTGTTCCTGAAGATCCATGCTTTTTATTCATTCCAATGAGAATTAACCTGGAGTGAAGACAAAAAAGCGGGGTAAATTAGTAGGTATTTGCCCCTGAGCATCCCATAATAGCTACTTGAAACAATGGCATTCAAAATGGCTGCCGCATCGCTAAAAAGAACTATTCCAACTTTCTGACGAGAATTACCCACTTTATCATAAGGGAATCTCCCGGGGAAGGGACGTAGATTTCAAAGTAGTCTGGAAATAGTTCATGGGTTGACGATTGTAAAATATGTCAACACTTTGAACCTCGTAACCAGGATTTCTCATCCAAGTAGGGGGGGGGGGGAAAGGGGGAGGGGGAGGGGGGAGATGAGAGACCCTGGGAACGAGGTTGGCAAAATATTAACTGATTTATGGATCTGTTATGACCGTGCATGACTCGGTGGGAGTAGGGTAAGTTCAAAATCCGCTCGAGTTCGCGCTCCGTGCTCGCATTGTTCGCGCGCTCGAAGAAAAATAACTCGTAGCAGAAAAGACTAACAAGAACAAACTAACGGTGTTGTAAATGTTAATCTTATTTATAGTGGTCATGCACTTAACTTTACGAGCACTAAGCTGAGCTAGTTTACAGGCATGCCACTGAAACTACTGAAACAAAGGAAACAAATACCTCACACAGGTCCTGCTCGCATAAACGTAATATAGTTAAAAATCCCGGCCAACTGGCAGGAGGCTGACCAGTTGGCTATTTACAAAGCGACAATTAATGAATTCCACATTCCTTATCAGAAAATATGGTATCTACAAACTTAACACAGTGCAAAAAATAATAAAAAAAAACATTGACAGAAGACTTTTTGCAAACCTTAATCTGTGTCATCTGCCACGCTTTGGAGAGGTTGGACGCAAACACTGTTCATCCCTTGATGACATTAATGGAGAATTCAACTTTGGCCTGAAAAATTACATTAGAAAACTATGAAATTATAATACTGGCGCGAACTGCAATCAAACTTAGTACATTCGTTTTTTTGTTCATTCTTGTTGACGCTGAATAACCAGAAGTTTACGTAACACTAAATCCAAAGTGATCACTGTGGTAAATCAGGGAGGATGTAGAAAACCCAGTGAACCATTCAAAACTCAAAGTGAATGCAGGCAGCTGCCGCCAAGCGCGGGAAAAAAACACGTGCGAGCGAGTCACGATTGGTTTTGAGTTTTAATTATGATTGGATGAAAAAGAGACGGCAGTGTTTAAGCATAGTTATGGTTAAAGCGAATTGCTAAAGTGGCGTTATCATGAAAAATCACAACAAATACGGATTACTTTCGACACTCAAGTAAAAATCGCTCACACGGAAAAAATGCTTGGAGATCGCCTCTGTTCATGAGCGATGAAAATTCTACAAATTCACACGAAGCCAACTAGGGAATACTCTTAATTGATTCACGCTTCAGCCTGCATCGTCAAGTTACGATAAATAGGTGTGAAGTCTGGAGAGCATGAAACTGGTTTTCACTAGCGCTTGAACGCAAGTATAAGCAGCAAACATAGACGCAGTGAGGTGCAGTTAAGAAGCACCTTTTGTTAAGAAAAAGGCCCTTTGCAGTTTACGATGACATGGTACAAAAACCGTCATGCTGGGGAGCAAACTGCCCACTGGCATGGGACTTCAAAAATAAAGCAACTTAACTCAATATTCTTTTGGCCAATGTGTTTTGGTAGCATATGGTTTCCCCATGATCTGCTGGGTGGAAACCAGTTTGATCTGCAATCTTAAATGACGCGCTCGCTGTAAGTGGGAACTTGACCATCAGCACTGGTTTCAGAAATACATGCCTGGATTTCTTCAGCCCAGAAACGTTCTCTTAAATTAGATTTTTATGCAATGCTCCCCACCCAGCTCCCACACACTGTCCTCTGTTCTTTGAACACACGACTCACCGTTTTTTTCTCCGCTTGTCTCCGTGTGAAGGGCTGTGTTTCTCCTTCTCTTTACACCTGTCACCTTCTGAATCTGATGACTCAGATTCTGAGGATTCACTTGACGATGATGACGATGACGATGACGACGAGGACGAGGCTGAGGAGGACGAGTCAGACTGGACACCAGTGGGTTCATCTATCTGCACACTGTCTGCAATCTCTGCTATCTCCGCTCTTTCTTTCTGTTAATGGAGCAAAACTACACATCAGAGCAAAAGTAAAGGTCTCCATGAGGCCAAAGTGTCCCATATTGTTGGAGTTAATCGGGTGATAAAGACTGGCGTGAAGTGACTAGACGTATTTCTTGACCTATCTGGATGGAATGCTAGTCCATAAACTAATCAAGCGTTCTTTTTCTCCCTTTTTGTTTCACTGTGGCGCGCTATTTTGTCCTCTCTTACGCCACTGGTTAGCTAGTCCATTGCAAGGTTTCCCACTAAAGACGAGGTACCCATTTATGCACCGGGATTTGAGAGAAAAGTGTCTTGCTCAAGAACACAATAGGGACCTTACGCAAAACACGACGGCAACG
>JAHPZR010055262.1:0-12500 GCA_019787425.1 Platygyra sinensis | reverse complement strand
TAGCATCACAGGCTGATTTGCTGTTTTGTGAGGGATCCCCGTCTTGCAACCATAGTCGATTCAATCCTTTACCAGATCGTTCAAACATGGTGTCAAAATGTTGGTCAATAAAAGATGTAAAATATTGCGCATCCATTTTTTCGTATCTCTCACAAGTCAGTACGCCTTTACCGTGAGTTATTGCTACCATCATCATGGCAACTTTTCCTCCCGTTCCAGCTTTACTCCCCTTGGCCAAGCACCCTTGTTTGAGACCTTCAGATTTTTTTTCGCCACACTCTCCCTTCGGGAACTCGCGCTTGGTCCATGGGGTTCGTCTTGTAAACGAAGGAGACTCCATCTAAGTAAAACGCTAGATTGTCGGTCCAAACAGTCGGTGGATAATTTTCTTGCATCTTTCGAGCAAATTCTACTCCGCCTTTTCGCCTTGTTCGTTTCACTCATCAGTCCCTTTTTACGAGCCTGCAGGA
Organism: Platygyra sinensis; assembly: GCA_019787425.1. Classification (NCBI taxonomy): domain Eukaryota; kingdom Metazoa; phylum Cnidaria; class Anthozoa; order Scleractinia; family Merulinidae; genus Platygyra; species Platygyra sinensis. The sequence goes on along the minus strand of JAHPZR010055262.1, from coordinate 12,030 downwards.
AGAAGTAGCCCTTTCTGTTCAACAGGCGTCGGACAGTTCGATCACTCACATGGCGAATTCCTGTCCTGTCCATCAGACGTCACGAAGTAAATAAGCCCTCTCGCTCTCTTAATTCTGCAATGCTTCCAAGAACCAAGGCCTCATGATCAAGAGTAAGCTTTCTCTTTCTACCGCACAAATGTCTATTTTTCCCAGGCGCTTTGTCTTTTGCGGTTATTATGCGTTGGACACTTGCAGTCGAAACCTTACAACATTCAGCGATCTCTGTTAATGTGAGATTTGTGGTAGTATTTAGAGCTTGGATTGAAGCTTTTGTCTCCTTCGGTATTCTTCTCCTCGATGCCATGTTGATTATGGGTTCTCGAGCGCTGATACGATTCCTTATTATTCGCGGGCGTGTTTTGGAAAGTTGACGTTAGAAAAACCGGCCCTTTTATTTAGCCCGTATTGCCAAAAATACGCAACTTCTAATGCCTTATTTTAGATTCCTCTCTTAAGCTGTGACGCGCGTCACTGCGTCAGAGACCACTGCCTTATATCACAACAAAAGTGTTGAATAATCCGCTCTTAATTACAGACACCATTGTCTTGTCACGTTGAACCCTTACGTACAATCTTGGACAAAATAAATGAGAAATAAGACCACCCCTCCCCCCATTTCAATGATGGAGACAAAATGGCGCGCTTTGGTTAGACCGCGAGTTCATCATTGATTCCGGGGGGAGGGGTGGTTTTATTTCTCATTTTATTCTGTCCAAGATTGTCCGAGGTCCACACTGGCGTTACCAGAGGTTATGTATACTATATAGATCGTTATCCAGAAGAAAATAGCTGCCGTCGCACGTTCAAGAACTGCGGAAAAAAATCCAACTAAATAACAAGTGAACCCTCACGTGCGTGATTGATGATAATGAATTCATAGTACGGGATGCTTTAACTGTAGGTCATGAACTGTATTGATGCCAAATTAAATATGTATAAATGCGTGTTCATGAGCAGTTATTGGTAAAAGAATTTATTTCTTTAACGAAGTCAGATAAATATTCTATTGTTCTCAGCTCGCGGAAAATTACAATAACCAATACATACATCTACTTGAGGTCGACAACTTCTTTTCGCAAAATATTATTATGGAACTCAGTGTTACTTATTCCATGTAAATACACTATGTGTATCCGTTAATTCAGCAAAACTTCATAAGACCCCTGATTAAACACTGTATTTAGCTGCATCATTAATTACCCTGTGTTTATAAAGAAAAAGAACAACAAAAATTCCCTGAAAATTAGCAACTCATATTTTATTATGTGATAGGCCAAAGGACCAATGCAACAAATCTAAACAAGTTAACCGACCAGGATTAACGGAGGAAAAAAAAAAGAAAAAAATTAGCAGACCAAACCGCGGTCTTGAACTGAGGGTCCTCTCATCATATTACCCTCGCGAACTTCGCGCTACATCACTGCGCCATTCAGCTTCATGTCTTTGTTGATGTTAATTCAAAGCTATTAGCTTTGTCAGGCGAAGACTACAGAGATTTGCTAATTGCATATTTTTTATTGCTGTGCAATTGTTTTCTTTGGTACAAGAGAATGTTTTGCGATTTCCATCTATTAACAAATAAATTGGGACGGTTTACAGACTGATACCGTCGATTTTCTACGGTTTTAGCACGGTTTTGCGGCAAAAATTAAAATAATATCCAGAGATAACTCTTTATTTAAACGATGGCCAGAATCGTAAAAAAACCGTTTTTAATCATCAGAAACAAATTATAAATCGTTTGAAATATATTGTGAACCGTCACTAAAACGTGTATAAGTATCATTTTGAACATGTTCAACGGACGACAAAGAAATGTCTAATACTTAAGTCTTTCACCATTATTTCGTATTATGTCGGCTATGCGAGTATTCATAGATTCTATAGTCTTGTCTATCAGCTGATGAGAAATATCATAGATTGTTCTCCGCACTCTATCGCAGAACTCTTGATATGACTCACGTGTAATGCTCTGATCAATTGCATCTTTTTGCAAATTCCTAGATACAATGTGGAAAACGTTCTCAATCGGATTTAAGTCTGGACTTCGTGGCGGTATTTTTAAAAGTTCGGCGTGACCAACGAGCCATAGCATCACAGGCTGATTTGCTGTTTTGTGAGGGATCCCCGTCTTGCAACCATAGTCGATTCAATCCTTTACCAGATCGTTCAAACATGGTGTCAAAATGTTGGTCAATAAAAGATGTAAAATATGCGCATCCATTTTTTCGTATCTCTCACAGTCAGTAACGTCCTTTACCGTGAGTTATTGCTACATCATCTTGCAACTTTTCCTCCCGTTCCAGCTCTACTCACCATTAGCCAAGGCACCCTTGTTTGAGACCTTCAGATTTTTTTCGCCACACTCTGCCTTTGGGAGCTCGCGCTTGGTCATGGGGTTGTCTTGTAAACGAAGGAGACTCCATCTAAGTAAAACGCTAGATTGTCGGTCCAAACAGTCGTGGCGGATAATTTTCTTGCTACTTTCGAGCAAATTCTACTCCGCTTTTCGCCTTGTCGCGTTTCACTCATGCAGTCCCTTTTTACGAGCCTGCAGGAAGACGTAGCTCTTTCTGTTCAACAGGCGATAGGAAAAAAGGCGGAGGAGGGTTCGATCACTCACATGGCGAATTCCTGTCCTGTCCCTTCAGACGCTGCGCGAAGTAAATGAGCCCTCTCGATCTCTCTAATTTCCTGCAATGCCTTCCAAGAACGCAATGCCTCATGATCAGGAGGTAAAGCTGTCTCTTTTCTACCGCACACAATGTCTATTTTACCCAGGCGCTCTTGTCCTTTGGCGGTTATTATGCGTTGGACACTTTGTCCCCCCCCCCCCCAGTCGAAACTTTACCAACATTTCGCGATCTCAGTTAATGTGGGATTTGTGGCTAGCATTTAGAGCTGGGATTGAAGCGTTATTGTCTCCTCCGGTATTCTTCTCTATCTCCATGCCATGTTTGATTATGGGTTCTCGAGCGCTGATATATGATTCCTTATTATTCGCTGGCGTGTTTTGGGAAAGTTGCGTAGTTAGGAAAAACACGGCCCATTTTATTAGCCCCCCCCGTTATTGCCAAAAATACGCAAGCTTGGTAATGCCTTATTTTTTAGAATATCCTCTCATTGAGGCTGTGACGCGGTCACTGCGTCAGAGACCACTAGCCTTATATCACGACAAAAGTGTGAATAACCGCTCTTAATTACAGACACCATTGTCTTGTCACGTTGAACCCCTAGTACAATCTTGGACAAAATAAATGAGAAATAAGACCACCCCTACCCCCATTTCAGATGGAAAAAAAAATGGCGCGCTTTGGTTAGACCGGCGAGTTCAGCATTGATTCCGGGGGGTAGGGGTTGGTTTTTATTTCTCATTTTATTCTGTCCAAGATGGTAGGCTACTTTCCGTAGTAGAAAGCAAGGGTAACGGCGGGAACGCCGCAGTGGAACACGTCGGACATGGACGTCCAACCGGAAGTGATTTTCACTGTTTTGGCCGCCGTACTACGTGTGCCATCGCCGTACTACTGCCGAGCGCCGGTACCATATATTAAAAGTCCCTATTCACTTGTTTGGTAACGGATTTGACTTGTAAATCCTTGTAAACAACATATAATACCAAGGACGGATGTTAGAATATACCACAGTTACTTCTATTTTCGCATTGTGTCTATATTGGGTCTAGATCTTGGGAGAGAAAGTAACAAGCCAAAAGAGATGGGATAAGATGTCAGGCTAGGCAAGATGGAGAACAGCTTTCATTCTTTCCTATCTCTCTGGAGCGAAGAAGCTTAATATGCACCGAGCTTTCAAAAAGGGCATTTCACAATCCTGGAAAACTTATTGCACCAGCTGAAAAACCCGAGCCGGTGAACCCTCCCTGGACTTCAATTTGGTCCCAGAAACGATGATAAGTGGTCAATTTTAATAACTGAGGTTGTTAAACAACCTTTTCATAACATGGTGACGCTCTCCTAGTTGAAGACAGGAAACATTCATGCCCTGGGTGCACATGAGGTTTTTTCTTGCGCGGTTTCCGGTGTCGGGTCATGTCCCCTATTGTGACCAGCCGCGCGAAACAACCTCTGGGGCAGAGTGCGGATTTCTTTGCGGGCGCCGAGGCCAATGACTAAGAACCAGTTTAACTCTTACCTAGTCGCAGAATCTTTACTAGAAACAGCTGATTGGCTCCTAATGACCTACCCAAGGGTTTCTAAATCTAAAAGGACACGGTGACCTTTGTTGCTTAGGAGTTGGGGGCGGACGTTTGGTTCGCGCGGCTGGAAGATGTTTGTACGTGATCAAGATCTGGAAACAGCCCTGACCAAAAAGTTCTCGAAAACGTTCGAACACGGGTGTTGAAAACTTCAGTGCAGAGCAAAGGGATGGAATGCGAATTTATAAGCAGCAACGATGTGTTGGCAGTTATACCGACGGGATTCGGGAAATCACTGCTATTTCAATTAGTGCAAAATGGAATTGACTAGCCTACACGACTTCTACTGTTTGTGACATTTGATACATTTGCCGTTCTCTGTTAGGTCACCGGCTTTTATTCGCTTCACTCGTGTTGATGAAGGGCACTTCATATTCTGTTATTCGGAGGAATTTAAGAAGAATTTTAAGCCGTTATATGCATGTCGCTGTCGTGAGTTGACACTCTGTAAATTTGCCATGTGTTAGTGTTTTATTTTGGCTCAGTTCTACTGCAAGTTCTTGCAGTTATCTTATGGAGCTTATGTTCCTCGAGCTCGATGTATGGGTCTATTCCTCCTTTGATCGTTTTAGTAACACAGGATTAAAATATCAGCCATCTTTACGCGCAAGTCTGTTGATGCGAACTGAACATCGTTTTGAACGTGCATGTTCACCATTTGTAGCTTCACTTTTCCAACGAATAACATTTTGTTCGTAACATTCTTTTAAATTTGCCACTTCTTGACAGTCGCCCCGAATTTTTCGATCCGTCGGTAGCACTTATTACAAAGAATAGCGCGGCCCAACGGACAGAATGTCGTCTTCGACAGTCAACAGCGTCGAGATTCTTTCGCAAATTTTAAGTTTTTTGGCAATTTTCCGATAAAAGGCTGTTATATCCACCATAAGACAGACATTCGCGTCACATCAAACGGCACGACAGCGAAGCCTTCGAATCAGGAAACTTTTTTCACCGGAGTAGTTTTAATTCCTAAGTAAACCAAATGTTACGTCAAGCGAATGTAATAATCGAAATCCACATGTCATCTGTCCTGTCTTCACGTGAAAGTCCACTGTTCACAGTGGGTGAGGCTCGCAGTGATTGGTTTAAATTAATCCGATAAAAATTGATCAAAGTTCAACGAGCTAGGTGAATTAAACCGCTCTGTAGCCAGAGGATTTTCTCGCAGCTGCGCCACTCGTGCAGTGCCAACGGCTTCGGCCGCCATTTCCATCCGCCGCGCGAGAAAAACCTCTGGAACCCAGGGTAGGCATTCTGATTAAAGCGAGGAACTTCTATCCTCCAGGCTGAATCCCACAAGGTTCTATTCTTATACAACAATTGACTTATTTAACACAAGTTTAGTTGCTTTTACTTTTTTTTTATCGCGTACATTAAGTCATTAAGTGTATGCTCCGACGAAGGGCTAGCGTTCGAAACGTCAGCTTTCGAATCTCTTTACGTTGCCAATTCACATTATCAAACTCAGTTGATAAAACCAAATTATGTTAGTATAGCAGAGGTTCTAGATCGAGATTGGGACACTAGTTTCTGTTTTTTCCCCTTATCATATCCCGTGCTATTTGAATTCATGTTGCCTTCTGTCTATTTGAATTTATTGTTCTTGTGTTTTGTGAAAAACTCGTTAAACTAAAACTAAAATAAACCAGAGTTGCCTGCGGCATGCTCTCCCCTCTCCCCACCCCCACCACCAACCCCAAAAAACATTACGCACAACTTGAGGGAGCTTTTAAGATTGCCTCGAAGTAAGGTAAGCCAGGAAAATATTTTCTGATCTGTTGTTCTGTACGAATCAAGTTCATTCACTCCTCTTTCAATGAATTTCTTGACAAATTAAACTAAGTAACCAGGTCCTTGTGTAGTACAACATGTAGGTATTAAAGCTTAAAGCAAACCCAGATATATGCGTACTTGCCATTGATGAAGAATCCTCCAATACCAAATGCGATGAAGGAAATGTCATAGTCCGGTTACGCAGAATAGGAAGTCCGTATAACTGCAGTCCATATTCGGGTCCTAGGGGTAGTTGTTAGGCTAACCAGGACTCTTTAGGTGTGTATAACCACCAGAACCCCATCCAGTTTAAGGAATAAATAAAGGTAAATACTCTATTATATACATTATAGTCATTAATTTTCATTAATTCATCGTTTTAATTGCATGCTACAACGCTGTTCGTCAGGGTTCAAAGGAATGAACCACAGTCATCAAACTTTAATTAGTGCTTATTTCAGAGTTGAGCCGCTCTCTAAAAATTTCTATTCAGACACAAGACAGTGCTTATAGATATATGTAGATATTGTATATACACCTCATTGCCAATAACGGTTGGCCCGGAGACAAAAAGCCAAAAAAGCCAAAGTAGGAGACTTAATGCGGGCAAATTTAAATTTCCATTGTTCTTAGATATATGTACGTGAATCGTTTTCAAAAACATTTTTATGTCAGTGTCGTTCACGGGCATTATATTTTTCATTCATGTACAGTGTTCTGCGAAACAATGGGAAAAATTTAAAATTTCCCTACATTAATTCCTATATTGGCTTTTGCTTTTGCTTTTTCCTATGGGCTACAACGTTATTGCAATTAGGTGTAAGTTGCTTTGGCAGGACAGGTCCTGTGCATACGATAACAACACCACTACTATCAAACCACGAGACACTGAATATTACCAGAATGCTACACCGGAAGCACCTTCAGAGACCCCGCAACAGGTAAAGTGCGTGGTGGCTCGGCGCCAACCAAATTAGTTAACATAGTTTTTAGCGTTACTACGACCGTCATGATGACCGCCATTCTATTTCATTTTATTGGAGGGTAAACGTCTTTTCATCGCTGTTCCCATCATATTTGGGAGTGTAACTAAGCAGAAAAAGTAATATCAACCATTGTCATATAGGTTGGGATGGCTACTAACACTTTGGGTCTGTCTATAAGTGGCAGTGCTAGGAGGGTTGCTTAGGGGCACCGACCCCACCCCCTTCTTGTGCTACTTGTTAACGACAATTACCTGAGAGCTGAAGCGACCAAAAACTTCTTTGGGTACCCACCTTTATTGTGAGTTATTAGCTTAGAAAAGCGTGGTCATGGGGGACCATCGTATGGACTTTCCCAAATAAAGGAAATGTTTACACTTCCAAAAGAGAGAAATGCTCATCGTTTGTTATCACCAGTACGGTTGTCGGGGCTTCATGTGAAAACGGTCTATAAAGGACGTGCTTAGCGCCCATTACAGTCAACAAACGATAAATCATGTTCGGTATGACAGGGTTTCAATACAATGCATAAATGATGAGGTGAGCGCGAAATCACAGAGTAGCCCAGATTATTGTAAACATAGAGATCAACAAGAACTACTACTGGTATTTTTGTTCATACAATTATAACAAAATTAAACTGATCAGTAATTATATGCCTTATGAGTGAGACTGTTTTCACGAGGCGGGTTTAAACTCTTTCAAATTTCGCACAAAAAGAAGGAACACCTTGTTTCTTAAACAAACTCAGAGAGGAGCACACAAAAAAAGCAGGATAGCAAGTTAGAAAAAGGTCCGTTACCATAGCAATCGCTAAGCGTGGAACACGAACATCGTAACCGCTAAAGGATGTATCCACACAATGGTTCTTCAGTTTTAACCGCAGTGTTCCATCCTAAACAAAAAAACATACTATCTTGCTCTCTTTCTAACTAAAAAACGCCCATGGGATTGATTAAAACGGTAGGAGAAAGCTGCCCCCACTTCAGGAGCCACTTTCGCTGAGTGGGCACCCTATCGTCGGATAGTTTCGCCCTTAGGGCCATTCTATTAACAATTAGATGTATTAGAGGCCCGAGATTTCTATGAGGGTGATAGTTGACTGAGGCGAGGGACCTCATCAACTATTACTCTCCGGGGGTCTGCAGAACTATCGCTGCGACTAAGCTGTGTATGGTTGATCTTTGATTCGACCCAATCTTCGGAATGAATTCAACTATATCTCTATCTGTGTAGGTTCTTGGTGAACGGGCGATAATAAGATAGTTTCCGAGTATTCAGGGTTTTGAATCACTTAAAGCCAAGGTCAAGTGCGAAGAGACTCGAAAGGCTGAAAAGATTTATTGAAGGTGCTCACGCGCCCTCGCTGTCGAATCCCCGAACTTCCCAGTAGTGCTCGCGCAGGGTAAGAAAGACTCTGGCAGTCTGCATTTCGCCGTAGTTTTGCAAACTCGCATAAGGTAACAAAAGGCGAAGGAAATGCACCGAAAGCAGCATACCAATTTTGAGGCTTCCCGGAGATGTTGCTCCATCTTTGGACTATAGCTATTGCCATTAAGGTTGTCGGATGAAGGAGTTTCAAGCTTTAAAAGACAAGACCGAAAGGTATGTATGAGTAGTTCTTAATTTTTTTTTTTCGGAGGTGCGACAGGTAGGATGGAAGAAAACACATGTAGACAGGCATTTGCTGCTGTGTGTCAAAAAGCAGAAAAAAGCAAAAAGGCTGCGAGCAACACTGCGATTCGTATTGCGATTCGGAAAAGCATGGGGCATCTGTTTGAGCAGCGTTTACTAGATTATAAAAGGGCCTACTTATTGGACGTGATTGGGCAGGCCACTGAGGAGTACTCCGTACCGAGGGGGCAGGCGAGATGTGTAAGGCCGGCTAGTACTTCTGGGTTACATCCGGTGACGGAAAATGAGTAGAGTTTTCCATTACTTCGGGAAGTTCAACCATTGTCGATGGCTAGCATGGTCCTTTAGTGGAAAAAGGGTGATGATTGCGTCACTGTTTGTGGAGTCCGATCAAACATCTTGGGCCTTAAAGCGGCAATAACGGATTCAATCGGTCTCATATCAGCGTGGGTAAGGAAAAGAAAAGGTCATACGTAATTGTTTTTTATCGACTAGGTAGATATGCATGCTCGCCGGTCTCTTTCAGAGTTGCATACTAGGAGAGTGTGTACTCCGGAGACGGCTGAATTCAAGCCTTCTCTAATCCGCTTGTAAAGATCAGGAACTGGTTTAAGCCATTTATTGTTTTGTGTAAGCTAACCACGGACCCCGTTACTTGAGATTCATGACTTGATGAGGAAGAAGCGCGTGAAGTCATGAAGCAAGTCCTATGAAGGTTGCGACAGCATCATAAACTCCCAGAGTTTAAAAACTTGCGTTGTGGGAAGGATGTTGATAATGAAACTTTAAATTCTCCACCGGTCAGATCAACATTCTCATGCGACGTAATAGGCAGGTCCCCAGATGATTAATTATTTAACAGATACTTATTTTGTCCCAATTTTACACTGTGAAGTTGAAGAATTGTTTTTCGGCAATGTGTTTCTTCAAATTATTTCAATAAAGTCATTCTCCAGTTAACTCACTAAAATACCACGGGCTCACGTGCATAAACGTTATGTGTGTGTTGCTTATGTCGCTTTTACAGTAGTGAAGAAAATTATTTGGGAGTTTTAGCAATGACGACACCTAGCGACGCGGGGAGGATCGTAAAAAATGAAGTTATATTTTACTTTGAAAGTCTAAATCCTGTAAATCTGTTCAGTACGCCTAATCGGTATAAAAATTGCCTCCAAGTGAACATGCATCCGACAAGTCGATCATTTCCAAAAGAACGATACCAAAAATTAGACATTGCGATTCCGCGTTCTTCAAAATAATAGAAACTTTAATCATTTCACGCTGTTGGTTTTGCAGCGGATGGCAAAGAAAAGGTACAGAGATTCAAAACGCACGTTGCCTAGCTATTGTTTTGGCTAACTGAAGGGCAATTTGTTGAGACTGAGTAGTAAATAGAGAAAAATCTCTTAGGTTATTGACGTTCCATAAGCCGTGAAAAATCGATTCAAAAAGCAGGATAATAAAATTCAAACAAACCTTTTTAGCCTAAAACGAAGGGGGGGGGTTCGTTCAGATAATAGAAGAAACTGCCAAACGCAAAAAATCTGGATCCCTTTCAGCGTACAATCAGCGCAATTTCGGACAGTGTCGTTTAGGGATGTAACGCACTGCCATCCATAATCAAAAATTCCAAGTGCGGCGCGGGAGGCGATGGCACCACTGTTTACGGTCTTCCGATGGTATTTGCGTTCACTTCTCACAAAATGATTTGAAACTTTGGAGCACATAGTCGTCCGATAGTTTTGGGACATCCTCAAAGCAGCTGCTGCTAATACACTTGGATATCCTTAAATTTCTTTCATCAAATGCTTCGCCATCGTAGATCTTCACTTATACGGGCGAGGCACGCTGGTTTTGATGAATTTATTCAGCAAAAAAATCCCAAATAACTTGCGGGTGTTATCTCTGCTTTATTGCTTTGATCCGACAACGTAATGGAAATAGCTGTATACTTATAGCCACAGAGGGAAAAACTCGTCAATGTGGAATGTCAAATACAACTGGGCCCGAGACTAAATCAGGTCTGCTACATTTTCCCAGCGAACGCTCGAAGTTTCGCAGGAGTGATCAGTATGCGAAGCAGCAGTAAGGGAAATATTTATTTTTTGTCTGTTGTTGTTGTGTTTTGTTTTTATTTTATTTTATTTGGGGTTCGCGGTTTACTCATTATTAGGCCAAAAAAAAAAGAAGACACAAACAGACCTTCCTATTTTAAATTTACTTGTGTTTTAGGGGTTTTTGTTAATACTTCTAAAAATGCACTTTCTGTTATTTAGCATAGAGCTCTCTAATCACTGTGCTTTTTTGTTGTGATTGCAAGGGGGTCGGGCTATAGTGCAGAGGCAGGGTTAAAATACTTTGTTTTGGGGGCTCTTTCTTCTGGTTTATTTTATTTGGTTGTGCTTGTTGTGTGGAGCTGGGGGCAGTGTATATTTTTATTATATAGAATTGCTTTTTAATTCAAAACAAAGTTTTTCTGACGTTTGTGTGCCGATTGGGTACCTTTTAATTATTGCGGCTCTTTTTTTTAAATTGTCTGTTGCTCCTTTTCACATGTGGGTTCCAGATGTCTATGAAGGGGCACCAACAAAAAACGGTTGTGTTATTAGCTATCGTGCCTAAAACAGGCATTTTTTCTCTTTTGTTTTCCATTGGATTGCCCATAAGCCTTTTCTTAATTGGAGTTGTTTTTTCTCTTTTTGTTGGGGCCTTAGGTGCTTTAAATCAAACAAGAGTCAAACGACTTTTGGCTTATAGTGGGATTGGTCACATGGGGTTTCTTTTATGGGGTTTAGTAAATGGTTCTTTTGAGAGCTTACAAGCAAGTTTGGTCTATCTTTTTATATACATCATTATGACGATTTGTGTTTTTTCTATTGTTTTGAGTTTTAATGTGTATAAAAATTTACTTATTGAATTTAGTGGGCTCTCCCGGCTTTTACCCCTTCTTTCTATTACTTTTGGAGTTGTTTTTTTTTCTATTGCTGGGATCCCTCCTTTTGCAGGGTTTTTAGGAAAATGGGTGGTTTTATTATCTGGGGTTCTTTCTAAATCTTTTTTATTTTTTTTTTGCCGTTTTTTGTTCTGTGATAGCGGGGGTTTATTATGTTAGAATTGTAAAAATTCTTTTTTTTCAAAAAAACTCTTTTTTTTTAATCTCAACAAAAGCTTTAAAAAAAGAGCTCAAATTAAATTTTAAGAGGGTTTTTTTAATTGGCCTTTGTTTTTATTTTATTTTTTTTCTTTTTTTTCTCCACATTTTGGGTTTTGTTTCACTTCCCAAGTGGTTATGGGGTTGTTTTAAAATGGAAGCTCTTATTTTTTGTTTTTTTTAAGTACAATTGTTTCCGGAATAATGGTTGTTTCTGCCCTAAACCC
>JAHPZR010055261.1:0-39122 GCA_019787425.1 Platygyra sinensis | reverse complement strand
GGGACTGTTTTTCCCTGCATTTCTCTGGTTTGCGAATCTTTTAGGTGATGTTTTAGTAAGAATTAATCAGTAGCTTTTTGGCAATGCAGTATCCCGAAAGAGTCTTAGAACGGGTAGACCTCCCGAAACAGATATTATCATCGACAGTTTCTCGTTGGGTGCCCCTGAAGAGCATTGCCCCCGACTTTATCATACAATGTAATCTGCGTTACTAGAGTTTATTAACGTCTCATTAGGGAATGTGCAAGCGCTGATTCTGTAGTCTACGGTTTTGAGGATTCCGTTTGCATTCGGCGACCACACGCGCTCGTTTTGCTCGCTTTGCAACTAAGGCCCCCCCCGTATCTGGATATTTGATTCCGCAATTTTTACTTTACCATTTAAAAATTGCGCCGTCCCCCCGCTTATCGGATTCGTTGCGATTTATTATTTTCACTCTTGAGAGCGGCTTAAAAAATATCCGGATTCGCCACTGCGGTGGACGCAGCCGGCCCGCCGGAAGAGAAATTTGCGGATTAAAAATATCTGAATACGTGTGGAACGGTCGTAAACAAACAAGACGACGATCGTAGGCCGGCTATTTAGTATCTTGAATGGGTTCTTTCCGATTGTTAACAGACAGTAACTGCTGATCAAATAAATATATAAAACAAACGCTTAAATATAAACACAATTGTATGTTCCTGCGTAAAGCTACAAAGTCGTGACTGCACAAACATACAATATATTTCCTGGTTTTTCTATTCCATCGTTACTGAAACGATCCGGCCTGCGATCGAACCGTACTTTTTTGAAGTACGTTCTTTGGGATTTACAGGATAACAATGAAAAAAAAAATCAACAAATATAAGTTCCATTTAAATTTTTAAAACGGACATTTCTGGTGGCTTAGAATATAGCCCGTAATCCGAATTGTGAACACTACACTATAATTTATATCCCCAGGGTTCCCCCATAAAAATGTTCCCTCATTGAATCCAGTTTGGGGTTGAAATTTGGGGGTTGCAGACGATGTTTGAAATCCTGGCATGGGCAAAAACCATGAAGTCCCTAACCGTGGTGACACAGGTCCGTCCCCCCACGCCGTAAATCCACAGATACAACAATTGGCAAATTTCAATAACCAGCAAAGATCTCTCGTTAAATCTCACCCCTTATCAATTTCCTAACAACGGCTAAAAAATCGCTAAATGGGCCCTTTTTCCCAGGTCCCTTTCCAGACCGCGGCGAAAAACAAGCCCATAACAGGAACATGGGAAAGGGCCTTGAAACAATTCATAAAATTTATACCCAGCCCCACACCGTTAGTGTGAACGTTGTACCTCAATCACCGTGTTTTTTTTCAGTTTTCATCTGTTCTCTTGATGATATGTTTTCACGACATTTTTCACCTTGCAATAAGTGGGTCGCTTTAAGGACTGTTACGGAAAGATGCAGAAAAAAAGAAGTTGCTTAAGAACTGACATATTTTTTTTTAGAAAACCATATCACTGTACATTTCTTGTGAAGTATTTTCCACCGTGAATTAAATTTGTGTTTCAGAGGTTTATCGGTGAAACTTCCACTCAAGACTTGCGGTCATACACTGAAACTTATGAAAGATCATGCACTGTACGATCTTGTAAGAAACCAATTGACCAGTACAAAAGACAAAAAACTACGCCAAAAATACTGCCCTTTAGATATTTATTACGAAAATTTTATTGCCTTGGCGACGGAAACGATGCAAACCAGTCCGCCGAATTTAAGCAATAATCTAAGAAAACGTTCTCTCAGCAGCGAATTATCAGTCAACATATTCATCAAATAGACAACACGCCCGATTGCATTCTTGCTTAAAACCAGTGCCCGCTCTAGTTTTATATCAGGTCTGCGTCTTCTAGATCGGCTGTGTTTTTCACCCTTTTACAACACAGTTTTTTAAAAAACTGTTTTCCTACAAAACGTTTTCCTTGTAAATCTCGCTTTTGTTGTAAAAACAACCATTGTCCAACTTATTGATGTATACATGTACCTCGTACTGGTTATTTGGGACACGTTTCTAAAAAACTTCATTGTCCACCGGAACACGCATGCCTGTTCACAAGTTGAATCGAGTTAGGGGAGCGTAAAAACGTCAATACCGTTCGTTTAACTTGGTCGGAAATCCCGTTAAAACAAGGACATAAGGCAGCTTAGCCTCCGTTCCTGGCCTTTGACTTGTCTGTGTTACAAATGAGTTGAGATATGAGGGAATCACGGCGTTTCGTATTTGTCGTGGCCATTTTTAATTGTCATGGTGCTCTCGACATGGGGAATTCGACACGATACTTTCTGGGGAGAGAAAGGTAATTGGTATTTCTTGACTCTCTTTCATTTGTCCGAGGCCCGACGCCACAGCCTCCGCCTTAGATAAGCGCAGATTATGGCGAGGAGATAAAAACATGACATGAGAGATATTTCTCGTCTGGTGACTACATCGTCTTACCGTGTTTCACAATGGGGTTACATGTCCAATAGCAGCCGAAACCCGGTCGCATTTTGAAATTAACTTCATCTCCAATTATTTTTCAGTTCAGTCTCTTTTAGACTGGCAATTTCCAACTAAGATAATTAGTCAGTCAGTTAACCTGGTATGTACAGTTGCGCATCTTGAACTTCAACTTGCTGTTTAGAAACGTTTTATAAAACAGTCATTTTATTCTCAGTTTTATTTCTGATTATGATTGTTTCACCACATGTTGTCGATGGTTTTTCAAAAGCTATAGCTGTGATTTCTATTAATTTATTGTCTTGATGCGTTGGGGGTAAAATGAATGTGTCAAAAACACAATTATATTCAACTGAGACATTTTCTATATGATGTCCGAGTATTGATCGTCCCACTTTCTCGCGGGGCTTGAGAATTCGTGTTTCGAATTCAATCCCAGAAGACAGCGGGAGTTGATATTATCCGATTCCATTCAGTCAAGTCATTAACAATTGACTGGGGTTGTTCAAAGCCCGATTAAGGCGGGGGTAAGGGTAGAGGCTGTTTTAACGTCGCTTTACACGGCCTTTCTGCCAATATCTCGGTCACGTTTCAAGCAACGCTAAATCTCTATGCTCATTTCATTAACCACTGTTTGGCGGTTTTGTGAAAATTTTTTGGGCATTTGGGAAAAAAGATTTTTTTCTCAAAGGATAGGTTAAATGAAAGAAAAATATGAAATGTTGAAGATTTTGTTTGATGGAGTTGGAAAACTGACATTTGAAGTGAAGAATTAGTTAGATTGACACCAAAACAGTCCCCCTACCAATCTGGGGCCTCACTTTTGGGGGGCGTACACTCACTTTAATCCTAACAATTCCCTTTTAATATTGGCTTCAAATTTTAACTCCTATTCATGTTTACCCCCGCCTTAAGCTACAGCAGGAATTAACGATAATTTGGATATCAATTTGCCAACCTTTTGGGGAGGTTTTTCTGTTTATATTGTTTTGTACTTCCACTTTGAGTTTGGAGTACAGTTGACCTCCAGCAAGCGACCACCCAAAACGTCAAAGCTTCGGTGGCTCGCTTTAGAGGAGGTGGCCGCCTACGAGAGATTAGACCCATGTTGGGGTCAAAATATTTGTACACATTAGCACATGGTTACCGCAGACGGCGGACTTTCCCAATGTTTTTAGTTGTTTTATTTATGGCGAAGCCAATTTCGAAATGTAAACCCTGTAAATACCTAATTCTCATTGATAATTTACGTCTCCTGCACTACCCAAGGATGCTAGAGGGTTCCCAACCACCTTATTATCCAATTTACGCTCTCATTTATCTGTCAAAGGGAGATTAAAAACGAAGGAAATTAAAACTGAAAAAAAACTTTCAGTTCTAAAAGTGGTCGCGGGTCGCTTTGTAAGGGGCTCTAAATATAGTGATTTGACTTAGAAACTGGTGTCGCTTACGATAGGGTCGGTCGCAACAAAGGTTTGACTGCAGTCTCAATGACTAAACAAAAAAAGAAGCAAAAGCTGCCACTTTTACGCCAGAAAATTAATGCTTCGGATAACTTTAATCCTGGGTTTGCGTTAACCGGCCGTTTACCGAAAAACCCGGCCCTGGGGCCCGTTTCTTGAAAGACCCGGTAACTTAACGGGCCCGAAATCATATTTTGAACTCAAAGTCTCAGGCCCAGTGGCCCATTTATCCCAGTCTCATCCCGGTTTCAGTTTTCGCCCCGGAAACGAGGTTGGTTTTTCTGTAGCACTAAGCGACAATAAGTATTTCTGCTCCCCCCTGGATGGGGTGCTAGTCCATAGCAGGGTTATTAGCAGCATGATAAATTTAACGGTATACATTTGTACAACTGGGTGGAGAGAGGCACTGTGAGAGAAAAGTAACAACTCCCGCAAGAAGCTCTCGGCTTGATTTAGTTATTTGACCCAGCTTTATGATACTTTGTTTGTGTAAAAGAGATTATGCGGCACCTCTGACAACGTTAACCAACTAGATTAAAGAAAGAGCTAAACTTGAATTTTAAAATATACGTTTACGGTAAGAAAATAACACCTCTACAGTCACAGGGTGGCAAACCAAGCATTCAAGAGATTACAAGTTTTCAAAGCTGCAATATTGGTTGATAATAAATAAATAAATAAATAAATAAACAGATAAATAAATGATAAATAATAAAATAATCGCCACTTGTTTGTAACAGTTTTCAGCATTTGTTGTTCTTCATGATTATTGCTGTTTCAGCACCTCCTGGTTGTGAGCCCTGTCCCAAGAACAACGAGGGCCTTTTGACACTCCAATATGTGCATGAATGGCATTGCTTACAAGAACTTCTGTTATCTTACACTAAGAAACTGCATCGCCAAGATTTTGAAGAAGAAACCAGTCGTTCCCTCAAAGGATCCTAAAACTTGCGGGTGAGATTATAGTAGAGCAATTGTGAGATCTGTCTAAGAACAGGGATGGTTTGGAACTTGTCCCTTCCTTCAAACCCCTCCCCTTCTTGTTATTTTCGTATTGCAAACCTCTCTCCCTTGAATGTAAGTTTCAACCTCGTTCCTAGGACCTAGGGAAAAGGGCCCTGGGGGAACGAGGTTGTGTAAGTTAATTCCTATCATAATCAATTTTGTCCTTACCACCCGTTTAAGCATTTCTCACTAAACTAAATGTGTTTCTTAGCAACTGCTTACCCAAATTTTTTAAAAACCAGATTTCCGTATATATGGCGTCCATTTTGTGTCTAAGCTCCATCAAACTCGTTTTCTAACAGCTTATTTTGGATCTTTCATACAGGTTGCAAATGAAGATGTACAACACATTCTCCGACAAACCATTTAAAAGAAGAAGGAGAGCAATAAAACTGTTAGAAATAAAACTGAATTGAAACGAAGATTACTAGAATTGAGCAACTCGTACATGATTTTATAGCTGTAAAAGAAAGAGAACTGGGTGAGGGGGCGGCATGAGGCCTGGAACCGAGAAACAATCATTTTAAAACTTACAAGGCAGCCAGTCTAGGAGTCAGTTGAATCAGCTTGCTATTAGCTCGTAGTAAATTCTCAGCTCCGACTATTGCATTTCTAGCTTTTTGATTGGCTAAAAAACTCCGACTATGAGCAATAGTCGGAGTTTTACGTCATATGGAAATAGTACGCCAAGTTTAAAATTTTCGCTTTGTAAAATTGTGGAAATAAAAATCGGCGGCAAAACCCGGTTTGAGAATTTACTAAAACAATTATTCCATTCGCCCTTGTTGGATATGAAGTGATAAAATAACCAACTCGCGCTACGTGCTCGTTGGTTATTTTATCACTTCATATCCAACGCGGGCTCATGGAATAATTGTTATATAATCAAGGACACGATGATTACTTAGAAAATATGCATAAGAAATCTTGTGGCGCTATTTAACTATCGGCCATCCTTTCTAAAGACACGTTGTAAATTTAGAGGAGCTTAGTCGCGGTATTTTTTTTGAGTGTTTTTAGGCCATGTACAAAATTACATTTAAGTTTAAAGAATCCGGGAAATGACGGTTTAGTAAGATAGAAAAAAACACCAAACAGGTAGAAATAAACCATAGAGGAACAAGGATGGTTAAGAATGGAAAGATTAATAAGGATTACACTAAAACGACGAAGTTCAAAAAATTTAGAATAAACCTTGCAAGATGCACAATGCTCCGTTTACGGTCTGTTAGGCCAGTTTTCAAAATCCGTATGCATCTGACTTAACCAATCAAAGAACGTGTTCTATTTTTCCGCCAATTAGGTGTCGTAAAAGTAAAGCCAAATCGACATTATCACGTCTGTCACCAGCTACATGCTTATCAATTGTTCCCTGTCTGATTGGTCAAGTAGCATATTTTCTGACAGTGCATCACGTGACTAACAGTTTTTTTTTCTCAAACTACTTTATATGGCAGTCCTGGTTT
This sequence comes from Platygyra sinensis, assembly GCA_019787425.1. Lineage (NCBI taxonomy): Eukaryota > Metazoa > Cnidaria > Anthozoa > Scleractinia > Merulinidae > Platygyra > Platygyra sinensis. The sequence goes on along the minus strand of JAHPZR010055261.1, from coordinate 32,718 downwards.
TACAGCCTGCATTAGATAACAGCTCGATACAACTTAAAAATATTATGTGTTCGAGCCTCACTTGTGATTAGTTAGTGTAAATGAGAAACTGAATCTCTTAGACTTTCTAAATGGGCCAAGGGATATGACAAATTATTATTTTCCAGTTGAGAACTGTACATAGCTTCACGGATTATGTCTTTATGATCTCTCTGTGCCATCATATATTGAGAAAGGCAAAAAAAAAAAAAAAAAAAAAAATAGATGAGAAGAGGCAATGGAAGATGTTTTTTTTTATTCTCAATTTTATTTTCGAGTTCCTCAGAGCGAAGTATAGTAGAAAACCACGATAGGCTAAAGTAGAAGGCAAATGAAGAGTGGAATAATCAGGATATTTCACCAATCAGGACGTAATAACTCTTTTATCGTCTGTTTTCTCACTTAATGGCGGGAAACGTCGATGCAAGCAGCCGTACATAAATCATTGAATGTATAAATATGGGTCTCCTTCATGGTAGGGTATCATCTGTCAAGGTCATTTTTGTTGATAGACACTTTTACATTTTAATTGATCTATATTTTTAAATGGATGTAGGGAAAAATTCTCAGTCACCTTAAATCTGATAACTAATGTAAATAACTAAGCAATCTACGTGTTAACTTGGCAGAAGTGAATTAATAATTCTGGAACTCTACATCTGATAAGCTAATAAATATTGAATCAGTAAATAAATGCTGTGTCCAGAGTGGTCATAGTACTCGGCTCCGGGGGAGGGGGGTATTCCCGAGAATTTTGGATAGGGGTGTGCCGCGAAGGTTCTTGAACCCTAACCCTATTTAAGGACTAAGAAAACTGATATCCTTTTTAAGGCTCAAACATCCGTTTAGGCGGGCGTTTTCACACTGCAGTATTAGTAAGAGAAAATAGATAATACAATTTATCTACCCTATCTAAGGACCACACCAGGAAAAAAGATACCCTATTTAAGGACCGAGAGCCTCAAAAACGATACCCTATTCCGCGGCACATACCTATATAGCCCATATATGGGAATACCCTCCCCCCCGGGACTCGGCTCCCTGCAAAGAAGCGCCGTGGCTCGGGGTTACTCCCTTACATGGCCTATATAGGTATATATGGCCCCAAAGGATGTTTTTTTTTCAGCCGTTTCGGTCAAAAATAGATTAAGTTTTTCACTTTTTCCATCATTATCGAAAAGAAAATCAACAAAAGCTCAAATTATGTACGATGATTTAACGTTGGTCTGAACTAGGGAACTAATGAAATCGTAGGTCTGAAACAGGGTTTTCATTTAAGGGTCAGGTCGTAGATAGCGTATCGAATTTTGGTCAGGTCATAAATAGAGTGGGAATATCGAAGATTTTTGGAAAGGGGGCTGCACAGCCCCATCCAATAGCCCTTTTCACGGTTAGTTTTTCTCATTTGCATTACATTGTAATTCAACGTGGATGCGAGGCAATTTCGGGCTAAAACTGAAAAATAGCCCGAAATTGCCTCACATACATGCCAGATTTTATTGTAATGCAAATGAGCAGAGCTAACCGTGAAAAGGGCTATTCTTCTGGGGTAATCCACGGGACTCGGTGGGTGATAATCTCATCTTTTTTGGTACGCTTCGGTATCAAGTGAGTTTGGTCGAGCCATAGTTGGTATTTTGGAGAGTCGTGCTTATCCAATCCTCTCACGGCTTCGCCACTCCCGTTCACGGCTTCGCAACCAAAACAAAAGCACTCGCGCGCGAAATCCCGCCAGCTACGCAGGCTACCTCGATGCCGAAACCGCTCACTAGTCCCTTTCAGACAAAATATGCCATTTTTCTTTACAGAGAGCGATCAGGGACAATTTTTGACCTTTGCTTTGAAAAGTGAAGGATTTCGGACCTTTGCTGCGGAAGTGGAGGATTTCGGAAACATCTTTAGTGCTGGATTAGGCTGGCGCTTCACATCACGTGTGGAGGACTGCTGTGCACTACGTGGGAGGCCGAGCACGAAAACCGGAACTATCTATGCGTTTTAACGAAAAAGATTTCGTGGATTTCGTGACTCTTTCGATTATGTCACGCACATTAGAACGTGCGGTTGAACATATGCATATCCTTACAATATCTCAAGATGAAGTTGTGATCGCTCAGTTATATTGGCGAGAGATCGAGGACATGTTATTTAAAAATTATCAGCCACTATTTGGTCACTTGTTTGTCAGCTTTCACTGCTTGTGTCTTGAAGCATCTTGACAATGGGACGTGTCATTATTGAATAACTTATGGGCGCTGACACAATGCCTAATTTTGTCGCGGAGTTTGTTAATCCTGCCAAAAGGAGCCTCTGGGAAGAGAATGTTTACGCATGCGAACGAAAAAGCAAGCGCGAAGCACGCAGGGGTTGGGGAGGGGAGGGGGGTGGGGAGAGGGGGATTTGCGAGCGAAACGAGCAAGAAAAAGAAAAACCTTCCTGCTTTCACCTACATTGCCAAATCGATATCGGTTGACCTTCTATATATTTGCGACCGCCACAGGCGGCCGAGTATCCTTCGAATTTCATCAGGTGGCCCTCAGGTATCATTGGATACTTCACCTCTTTCAGTTACATTTTCAGCTGTCCATGCACTGCAGGTGGTCTCGTGAGGTTTGGGATCATGTCCAAATGTACAAGTTCACTCAAGGTCGCGGAGCACTGGAACTATACAGTGTTTTCTTTGCCGCTTGTCATGCGAAACATGTAAATCTACACTTCCCCATAATTATTTTATCTGAATCGCACTTTTGTAATATATATCTTTTCCACATTAGAGCTGCTAGTATGTCCGTTTTAGAGAAACTGCTCCAAGAAATCGGCCGCTTGACAAACTTTTCTCCCGACCAGGTAAGTACGATAACGTTTTCTGGTTTCACTTCATTAGTCATAATTTATGGGTCAAACAGCTGGGACATCAACGAAACGTGAGCTTAAATCATCGGGCTGTTTCATGATTCATTTCAGTTTCTGAGCTATTAATTTACCGTCAAGTGGAATAAATTTTCGTTTCAGGTGAATTTTGTATTTTTGTATGTTGTTGTGTTTTCCACTTGGCACTGTGTTCCGACTCGTTTTGCACCCAAGCCGCGTTTCTGCCATCACAAGACGAACCGTAGGCCTTGTGTGGGGATTAGCTATAACGTGGTTTTGTTTTGAACGGTAAGATGTAATTATCAGCCCGCTTACATTATTTCCACGGGAAAAAATTTTATTTGCTAGGTTTCGTTTTTACAAAGCAAAGTGATTAATGTTTAATTATATATTTTTCAAATGGCTGGTGGGTTATTTGTTGACTTCCTCCTAAAATGCTAAATTATAGCCTGTGAGAGCATACGCTTATCTCGGCCTAGTCAAGGCTCCCTAAATTAGAGCTGAAGCCTTTTTTTCGCTTGCTCTCTTTCACATTGAATTGAACGAGCGAAAGAGAATCACGACACGCAGTTACTATTTTTTAGTAACTAAAGAAAATACACGTAATTAAAATTTCTGGTGGCTGGGGGTGGGGAGGGGTGTATTTAACTCTGTTGATCCAGTGGACTGAGTTGGGGGGAGGTGGGGAATTCGTTTCTCCACCCTCCTCCCTCAAGAGAAAGCAGTCCCCTATGAAGTAAACAATTCTCTACTGTGGTGATTCTGAATTCATCTTACACATACAAAAAAAAATATGTATACCCCTAACCCTAAGCTCTAAGCAAGTTTAGTTTCGGTGAGAATGAGAGAGTGAGAAAAGTGAACTTGTGAGATGCAATAAAATTGAGCAGCTCTGAACAAAGTAATAATTAGCTCTAATTAGCTCTTATTAACTGAGCAGGGGGGTCTCTATGGTCTCTATGGCTCTGTCTCACAAGGACTGGGAACTACAAATTCACCAATATGATTGGCTGAAATGGATATTGACCGCGGTCTAGATTTTCCCTTCTAGACGGGCATCTAGACCGGTAATGTTTTGAAGTGAAAAAGTTGCAAACTAAAATGCAAAATCATTGACTGTTTTCATCTAACAATATTTATTTCTGTAAGTGCCAAAAAGCTGATGAGAAAAAAAGTAAAGAGGACGAGCAAACTTTGAAAGAATTTAATTCAGCTCATCGCCGTTCGCAAGCAAAATGGCAGTTAGTACAAACCAGTTACGTTAAACAAATTAAATTGTTCTTGTTTTTGCCATATAAAAAACATCTTATTAACCGACTTGGAGCTAAGTCGGTCTATATGGGAGAATATCTTGACCTCAGTCGATGTGTGTACAGACCTCACTGCATTCGGTCTGTACTTATGAGCTCAGTCAAGATTCTCCCATACAGACCTACTGCTCAGTTAATTAGAGCTAAATATTGACCGAGGTCGTGAGTACAGACCAAACACAGTGATCAGGTTTGATTAATGTAACTGGTTTTTATACTAACTAACATTTGCTTGTGAATGGTGATGAGCTGAATTTAATTCTGCTAAAAGTTTGCTTGTCCTCTTATGTTTTTTTTCCCTCATCAGGCTTTTTGGTACTTCGATAAATAAATATTTTTAGATGAAACTAGTCGATGATTTTCCATTTTAATTTGCAAACTTTTTCACTGCAAAACATCACCAGTCCAGATGCGGGTCTAGATGGGAAATCTAGACTGCTCTCATTGATTTCGATTTCTGGTAGTTCCCAGTCCTTGTGAGACAATAATAATAATAATAATAATAATAATAATAATAATAATAATAATAATAATAATAATAATAATAATAATAATAATAATAATAATAGTAATAATAATAATAATAATAATAATAGAAGATAGAACTAGAACCATATAATAATGTTTGTTTTTTTCTTCTTATGGCAGGCAAATTTTGATATTAATAAGTTTCAGTGCGGTTTGCTATTTTCTCACATGGCTGTTGAACCCTTCAGTTGTTCACAGGTAAGCTGGACTTGTTCTATGTTCCTTTCCATTATGAGTAGCATGTTATTAGTCATCTTAGAGATGCAGTGGCACACTGATTGGTACAATAGTCTAGAGACTGGGATTGAGTGGTGAAGGTTTGAGCCTGCCTTGGGATACTGTGTTGTGTTCTCGCGCAAGCTAATGATACCAGCCAATTTGATGCTGGGGATAACCCTGTGATGAAATAGCATCCAATCCAGGGGAGCAGGGGAGAGGAAATACTCCTTGTCGCTTTGTGCTACAGAACCCCCACCCAGTGGAGTACTTCTCTCCACCCGGGTGTATTAATGGCACCAGCAAATTTGAATGCTGGGGATAATCCTGTGATGAAATAGCATCCAATCCAGGGGAGCAAGGGGAAGGAAATACTCCTGTCACTTTATGCTACAGAATCCCCTCCCCCCCCCAACCCAGTGGAGTGCTTCTCTCTACGGAAGCGATATTAATGAAACCAGCAAATTTTGATGCTGGGGGTAACCCTCTGATGGACTAGCTTTCAATCCAGGGGGAGTAGAAATACTTCTAGTTGCCTCATGCTGCAAAAACCAGGGTAAGCTGACAGGCTGTATTTCTACTGGAATGATGTAGAATTTGCCTTATGGTATTCCAAGGCTAGATCTATATAAGATCATTACACAGCTGGAGGGCAGTAAGGGGGGAAGAGGGGAAGAGGAGGTAGGGGTTATTATCTCATTGGGTTCCTGGGTAAGACATTTTATTCTCACCAAGTCTCTGACTCTTTGGTTTGACTCATTGGTTTGGGGGTGGGGGGGGGGGGGGGGGAGTCATCTGTGATAGACTAGGAGCAACAACCCCGGGCAACAACAATAAACTAGACAAGGATTAAAACAGATTTTCTTCATTACTGAATGTTAATTTCTTTGTTCTTATAGCAATGCTTTACAAAAATTGTATAATATTCATGAAAATAGACTTTTTGATACAGTTTGACATAAGATGTGCTTTTCAAGAAATACTGATTTATTACTTGTTAAATGTGCATCATGTTATCAGAAATGGAAAGAGCATTTACATATAGGCTTACATGGAAATTTTCAGGTTTATTTCATTTAAAAGGGATTTTTTTTCGTGGACGCTGGAAATAAGATGGATTTGTAAAGGAAGAAAACCCTTTGCCCTGTGGTCATGCTCCAGTGAGTTTTCCATACAAATCTTTGGAATTTTGCAAGTTTTTAAGAGCCTAGAATTTTCCATTCTACCTGATCTTTTAACCCTCTTTCTTTTTCCTATTGATAAAATTCAGCAGCTTTCTTTGCAGTGATGGGTAGCAAAAATGCTTTCTGGAGAGCAAAGCTTCCTCAATCCCATACAAAACCTTTTAACTTTTGAAGATATTCGAAACTGTCATGAATCTCAACCTTATGGGCACTGGTGTGAAAATTGATGCTCTGGCTGTTCAAAACATGCTCTTTTATGTTCTGAAATGAGCAGTTCCAGAAAATATCTATACTCCCCCACAGAAGGGATTGGAATTTCCTGGGGAAAGGGGGGGGGGGGGGGGGTGAGGGTTTCTGTAAGTCCAAAAAATTGAAACAAATTTATGAAGCTTAATTGGAATTTCCTGAGGGGTGGGGTGTCTTAGAAAAAATCCTTTCCGTTTGGGAGGTATGGATATTCTCTGGAATTACACAATGTATATACATGTAGTAAAAAGTTTAGAAATTTTCAGCCACTTGACTGATCATGCAAAAGGCTTATTGGGATGGTAGGGTTAAATTAAACAGCACTGCACAGCTTTGCTTAAACTTTCTTGCCTATATCTAACATAAAATTTTCTTTTTTAAAACATCTGATTCAAAGATATGTACTGGCAGTGTCCATGGGATTCTTGTCTGTCGCTCATCTCCACAGACAAATTACTGACTATGGAGGTTACACTTTGGATTTTACAGGGTAAGCAATTCTGTCAGTAGTATAACAGTATGTAGCTTTCAAACTATCCCTATACTTACATGCTATGTTCTGGTTGACATTCTCCTGAAGGAGAAAAGGAAAACCTTCTCCTTTTTGGTTTTGTAACATACCACTTTCACACATTGGGGGGGGGGGGGGGGGGAGTACATGTTTGATGAGCACGAAAAGCATCTGTGTGGAAGGCTAATGTCATTCTGTACACCAGCTGGTATTTCTGACTACTGCTCTACAGGAAGCTTGATTTTAGTTCAGCAGCATGCACAAATCTCTCATTTGCTTAGTGGTCTGAGCATGTGACCAGTATAGTTCATTTTAACTTATCCAGCTCCCATTATTGTTCCTCTGTGCGTGACATCCCTGTTAGTAATAGTTTGTCAAGTGCAAAGTCTTGTGGCTTGTTTCTATTTTCTGTCACACAAAACACCTTTTTTTAGTATTGTGTAATTCCAGAAAATATCCATACCTCCCCCATGAAAGGGATTTTTTCTAAGAACCCCCACCCCTCAGGAAATTTCAATTAAGCTTCATACATTTCTTTAAATTTTTTGGCCTTTTAGAACACCCCACCTCCCAGGAAATTCCAATAACTTCTGTGGGGGGAGTATGGATATTTTCTGGAACTGCACCTTTCAGACTCTACTCCCCCCTAGATGGGATGCTAATCCATTGCAGTATTACCGCCCAACATTAAATTTACTGGCAACTGTCCGGAATAAAGCGTCTGCCCGAGAACACACAATGTTCCTGGACAGAGCTTTAGACGTCTGGAGTCTACTGCATTAACCTCTAAGTAAATGCTCCTCCCAATTAAATTATGATGGCCAGCATCATGTGGCATATACATAATGATCACAATCCCAACTGACTGCTTCTGTTTTATATTTCTTTCATGGCAGTCCACTGATGATTTTGGTACAAAGAACTGCTTATGTGGCTTTCAGTGTCCATGATGGTGAGACCTGATTTTAACTGATTTGCAAGCAGCTGTTTAATTTCAGTGCTCAATCTTTTTACCATTTTTTATTTGTTGGTTGTTTTTTTATTTGTTAGTCATTTCAATTGCGTTTGCCTAATAGGGTTGGCAAGAGATGAAAGCAAACTTACAGAAGAACAAAGAAGCGGAAGACTCAAGTTAGTTGTTTAACCTCAGTTATGAATCTTTTGGTATTAATTTGTGTGGATAAAAACATGTAAAGCCAAAAGATTCATAACTGAGGTTAAACAACTAACTTGAGTCTTCCGCTTCTTTGTTCTTCTGTAAGTTTGCTTTCATCTCTTGCCAACCCTATTAGGCAAACGCAATTGAAATGACTAACAAATAAAAAAACAACCAACAAATAAAAAATGGTAAAAAAGATTGAGCACTGAAATTAAACAGCTGCTTGCAAATCAGTTAAAATCAGGTCTCACCATCATGGACACTGAAAGCCACATAAGCAGTTCTTTGTACCAAAATCATCAGTGGACTGCCATGAAAGAAATATAAAACAGAAGCAGTCAGTTGGGATTGTGATCATTATGTATATGCCACATGATGCTGGCCATCATAATTTAATTGGGAGGAGCATTTACTTAGAGGTTAATGCAGTAGACTCCAGACGTCTAAAGCTCTGTCCAGGAACATTGTGTGTTCTCGGGCAGACGCTTTATTCCGGACAGTTGCCAGTAAATTTAATGTTGGGCGGTAATACTGCAATGGATTAGCATCCCATCTAGGGGGGAGTAGAGTCTGAAAGGTGCAGTTCCAGAAAATATCCATACTCCCCCCACAGAAGTTATTGGAATTTCCTGGGAGGTGGGGTGTTCTAAAAGGCCAAAAAATTTAAAGAAATGTATGAAGCTTAATTGAAATTTCCTGAGGGGTGGGGGTTCTTAGAAAAAATCCCTTTCATGGGGGAGGTATGGATATTTTCTGGAATTACACAATACTAAAAAAAGGTGTTTTGTGTGACAGAAAATAGAAACAAGCCACAAGACTTTGCACTTGACAAACTATTACTAACAGGGATGTCACGCACAGAGGAACAATAATGGGAGCTGGATAAGTTAAAATGAACTATACTGGTCACATGCTCAGACCACTAAGCAAATGAGAGATTTGTGCATGCTGCTGAACTAAAATCAAGCTTCCTGTAGAGCAGTAGTCAGAAATACCAGCTGGTGTACAGAATGACATTAGCCTTCCACACAGATGCTTTTCGTGCTCATCAAACATGTACTCCCCCCCCCCCCCCCCCAATGTGTGAAAGTGGTATGTTACAAAACCAAAAAGGAGAAGGTTTTCCTTTTCTCCTTCAGGAGAATGTCAACCAGAACATAGCATGTAAGTATAGGGATAGTTTGAAAGCTACATACTGTTATACTACTGACAGAATTGCTTACCCTGTAAAATCCAAAGTGTAACCTCCATAGTCAGTAATTTGTCTGTGGAGATGAGCGACAGACAAGAATCCCATGGACACTGCCAGTACATATCTTTGAATCAGATGTTTAAAAAAGAAAATTTTATGTTAGATATAGGCAAGAAAGTTTAAGCAAAGCTGTGCAGTGCTGTTTAATTTAACCCTACCATCCCAATAAGCCTTTTGCATGATCAGTCAAGTGGCTGAAAATTTCTAAACTTTTTACTACATGTATATACATTGTGTAATTCCAGAGAATATCCATACCTCCCAAACGGAAAGGATTTTTTCTAAGACACCCCACCCCTCAGGAAATTCCAATTAAGCTTCATAAATTTGTTTCAATTTTTTGGACTTACAGAAACCCTCACCCCCCCCCCCCCCCCCTTTCCCCAGGAAATTCCAATCCCTTCTGTGGGGGAGTATAGATATTTTCTGGAACTGCTCATTTCAGAACATAAAAGAGCATGTTTTGAACAGCCAGAGCATCAATTTTCACACCAGTGCCCATAAGGTTGAGATTCATGACAGTTCGAATATCTTCAAAAGTTAAAAGGTTTTGTATGGGATTGAGGAAGCTTTGCTCTCCAGAAAGCATTTTTGCTACCCATCACTGCAAAAGAAAGCTGCTGAATTTTATCAATAGGAAAAAGAAAGAGGGTTAAAAGATCAGGTAGAATGGAAAATTCTAGGCTCTTAAAACCTTGCAAAATTCCAAAGATTTGTATGGAAAACTCACTGGAGCATGACCACAGGGCAAAGGGTTTTCTTCCTTTACAAATCCATCTTATTTCCAGCGTCCACGAAAAAAAATCCCTTTTAAATGAATAAACCTGAAAATTTCCATGTAAGCCTATATGTAAATGCTCTTTCCATTTCTGATAACATGATGCACATTTAACAAGTAATAAATCAGTATTTCTTGAAAAGCACATCTTATGTCAAACTGTATCAAAAAGTCTATTTTCATGAATATTATACAATTTTTGTAAAGCTTGCTATAAGAACAAAGAAATTAACATTCAGTAATGAAGAAAATCTGTTTTAATCCTTGTCTAGTTTATTGTTGTTGCCCGGGGTTGTTGCTCCTAGTCTATCACAGATGACTCCCCCCCCCCCCCCCCCCCTCCCAAACCAATGAGTCAAACCAAAGAGTCAGAGACTGGTGAGAATAAAATGTCTTACCCAGGAACCCAATGAGATGATAACCCCTACCTCCTCTTCCCCCTTCCCCCTTCCCCCCTTACCACCCTCCAGCTGTGTAATGATCTTAGATAGATCTAGCCTTGGAATACCATAAGGCAAATTCTACATCATTCCAGTAGAAATACAGCCTGTCAGCTTACCCTGGTTTTTGCAGCATGTGGCAACTAGAAGTCTTTCTACTCCCCCCTGGATTGAAAGCTAGTCCATCAGAGGGTTACCCCCAGCATCAAATTTGCTGGTTTCATTAATACGCTTGCGTAGAGAGAAGCACTCCACTGGGTTAGGGGGGGGGGGGATTCTGTAGCATAAAGCGACAAAGGAGTATTTCCTCTCACCTGCTCCCCTGGATTGGATGCTATTTCATCACAGGGTTATCCCCAGCATCAAATTGGCTGGTATCATTAGCTTGCGCGAGAACACAACACAGTATCCCAAGGCAGGCTCAAACCTTCACCACTCAATCCCAGTCTCTAGACTATTGTACTAATCAGTGTGCCACTGCATCTCTAAGATGACTAATAACATGCTACTCATAATGGAAAGGAACATAGAACAAGTCCAGCTTACCTGTGAACAACTGAAGGGTTCAACAGCCATGTGAGAAAATAGCAAACCGCACTGAAACTTATTAATATCAAAATTTGCCTGCCATAAGAAGAAAAAAACAAACATTATTATATGGTTCTAGTTCTATCTTCAATTATTATTATTATTATAATTATTACTATTATTATTATTATTATTATTATTATTATTATTATTATTATTATTATTATTATTATTATTATTATTATTATTATTACTATTATTGCTCACAAGGACTGGGAACTACCAGAAATCGAAATCAATGAGAGCAGTCTAGATTTTCCCATCTAGACCCGCATCTGGACTGGTGATGTTTTGCAGTGAAAAAGTTGCAAATTAAAATGGAAAATCATCGACTAGTTTCATCTAAAAATATTTATTTATGGAAGTACCAAAAAGCCTGATGAGGGAAAAAAAACATAAGAGGACAAGCAAACTTTTAGCAGAATTAAATTCAGCTCATCACCATTCACAAGCAAATGTTAGTTAGTATAAAAACCAGTTACATTAATCAAACCTGATCACTGTGTTTGGTCTGTACTCACGACCTCGGTCAATATTTAGCTCTAATTAACTGAGCAGTAGGTCTGTATGGGAGAATCTTGACTGAGCTCATAAGTACAGACCGAATGCAGTGAGGTCTGTACACACATCGACTGAGGTCAAGATATTCTCCCATATAGACCGACTTAGCTCCAAGTCGGTTAATAAGATGTTTTTTATATGGCAAAAACAAGAACAATTTAATTTGTTTAACGTAACTGGTTTGTACTAACTGCCATTTTGCTTGCGAACGGCGATGAGCTGAATTAAATTCTTTCAAAGTTTGCTCGTCCTCTTTACTTTTTTTCTCATCAGCTTTTTGGCACTTACAGAAATAAATATTGTTAGATGAAAACAGTCAATGATTTTGCATTTTAGTTTGCAACTTTTTCACTTCAAAACATTACCGGTCTAGATGCCCGTCTAGAAGGGAAAATCTAGACCGCGGTCAATATCCATTTCAGCCAATCAAATTGGTGAATTTGTAGCTCCCAGTCCTTGTGAGACAGAGCCATAGAGACCATAGAGACCCCCTGCTCAGTTAATAAGAGCTAATTAGAGCTAATTATTACTTTGTTCAGAGCTGCTCAATTTTATTGCATCTCACAAGTTCACTTTTCTCACTCTCTCATTCTCACCGAAACTAAACTTGCTTAGAGCTTAGGGTTAGGGGTATACATATTTTTTTTTTGTATCTGTAAGATGAATTCAGAATCACCACAGTAGAGAATTGTTTACTTCATGGGGGACTGCTTTCTCTTGAGGGAGGAGGGTGGAGAAACGAATTCCCCACCTCCCCCCAACTCAGTCCACCGGATCAACAGAGTTAAATACACCCCTCACCCACCCCCAGCCACCAGAAATTTTAATCACGTGTATTTTCTTTAGTTACTAAAAATAGTAACTGCGTGTCGTGATTCTCTTTCGCTCGTTCAATTCAATGTGAAAGAGAGCAAGCGAAAAAAAGGCTTCAGCTCTAATTTAGGGAGCCTTGACTAGGCCGAGATAAGCGTATGCTCTCACAGGCTATATTTAGCATTTTAGGAGGAAGTCAACAAATAACCCACCAGCCATTTGAAAAAATATATAATTAACACATTAATCACTTTGCTTTGTAAAAACGAAACCTAGCAAATAAAGATTTTTTCCCGTGGAAATAATGTAAGCGGGCTGATAATTACATCTTACCGTTCAAAACAAAACCACGTTATAGCTAATCCCCACACAAGGCCTACGGTTCGTCTTGTGATGGCAGAAACGCGGCTTGGGTGCAAAACGAGTCGGAACACAGTGCCAAGTGGAAAACACAACAACATACAAAAATACAAAATTCACCTGAAACGAAAATTTATTGCACTTGACGGTAAATTAATAGCTCAGAAACTGAAATGAAGCATGAAACAGCCAGATGATTTAAGCTCACGTTTCGTTGATGTCCCAGCTGTTTTGACCCATAAATTATGACTAATGAAGTGAAACCAGAAAACGTTATCGTACTTACCTGGTCGGGAGAAAAGTTTGTCAAGCGGCCGATTTCTTGGAGCAGTTTCTCTAAAACGGACATACTAGCAGCTCTAATGTGGAAAAGATATATATTACAAAAGTGCGATTCAGATAAAATAATTATGGGGAAGTGTAGATTTACATGTTTCGCATGACAAGCGGCAAAGAAAAACACTGTATAGTTCCAGTGCTCCGCGACCTGAGTGAACTTGTACATTTGGACATGATCCCAAACCTCACGAGACCACCTGCAGTGCATGGACAGCTGAAAATGTAACTGAAAGAGGTGAAGTATCCAATGATACCTGAGGGCCACCTGATGAAATTCGAAGGATACTCGGCCGCCTGTGGCGGTCGCAAATATATAGAAGGTCAACCGATATCGATTTGGCAATGTAGGTGAAAGCAGGAAGGTTTTCTTTTTCTTGCTCGTTTCGCTCGCAAATCCCCCTCTCCCCACCCCCCTCCCTCCCCCAACCCCTGCGTGCTTCGCGCTTGCTTTTTCGTTCGCATGCGTAAACATTCTCTTCCCAGAGGCTCCTTTTGGCAGGATTAACAAACTCCGCGACAAAATTAGGCATTGTGTCAGCGCCCATAAGTTATTCAATAATGACACGTCCCATTGTCAAGATGCTTCAAGACACAAGCAGTGAAAGCTGACAAACAAGTGACCAAATAGTGGCTGATAATTTTAAATAATATGTCCTCGATCTCTCGCCAATATAACTGAGCGATCACAACTTCATCTTGAGATATTGTAAGGATATGCATATGTTCAACCGCACGTTCTAATGTGCGTGACATAATCGAAAGAGTCACGAAATCCACGAAATTTTCGTTAAAACGCATAGATAGTTCCGGTTTTCGTGCTCGGCCTCCCACGTAGTGCACAGCAGTCCTCCACACGTGATGTGAAGCGCCAGCCTAAACCTACGGAAGCCTGTAAGGGACATCCGAGATGCGACTTAATAAAGAAGAAAAAAAAATATGGAGTTAAATGCGAGATAAAATGCGAGATGCGAGATAAAAATGCGAGATAAAAATGCGAGATGCGAGATAAAAATGCGAGATGTGAGATAAAAATGCGAGATGCGAGATAAAAATGCGACATAAAAATGCGAGATGCGAGATAAAAATGCGAGATGCGAGATAAAAATGCGAGATGCGAGATAAAAATGCGACATAAAAATGCGAGATGCGAGATAAAAATGCGACATAAAAATGCGAGATGCGAGATAAAAATGCGAGATGCGAGATAAAGAAGGAAAAGACGAGCTCGCAATCTTACTAGGGACTCTTGTTCCCAGGGCCTTCTCTGGTTTCAAAATGGCAGACGAAGAAGCGGATGCTGATAATATTGGCTTATAAACTACTTGGCTGCTGCGGTTATGGAAATGGAGTTGCCTATACTTATTGGTATTTTTGTTGCATGTCTTTCTCACTTGACGAAGTGTGTGGATGCTGTTCTTCCCAGCTACATACCAGCACTATCCCTAAATGCCCAGCAAGATCGTATCCTCATACTTGTACTCGATTGGAGAGAAATTAGATAATGTTTACGTAGTTTATCTCGCATCTCGCATTTTTATGTCGCATTTTTATCTCGCATTTTTATCTCGCATCTCGTATTTTTATGTCGCATTTTTATCTCGCATCTCGCATTTTTATGTCGCATTTTTATCTCGCATCTCGCATTTTTATCTCGCATCTCGCATTTTTATCTCGCATCTCGCATTTTTATGTCGCATTTTTATCTCGCATCTCGCATTTTTATCTCACATCTCGCATTTTTATCTCGCATCTCGCATTTTTATCTCACATCTCGCATTTTTATCTCGCATCTCGCATTTTTATCTCGCATTTTTATCTCGCATTTAACTCCATATTTTTTTTTCTTCTTTTATTAAGTCGCATCTCGGATGTCCCTTACAGGCTTCCGTATAAACCAGCACTAAAGATGTTTCCGAAATCCTCCACTTCCGCAGCAAAGGTCCGAAATCCTTCACTTTTCAAAGCAAAGGTCAAAATTGTCCCTGATCGGTCTCTGTAGAGAAAAATGGCATATTTTGTCTGAAAGGGACTAGTGAGCGGTTTTCGGCATCGAGGTAGCCTGCGTAGCTGGCGGGATTTCGCGCGCGAGTGCTTTTGTTTTGGTTGCGAAGCCGTGAACGGGAGTGGCGAAGCCGTGAGAGGATTGGATAAGCACGACTCTCCAAAATACCAACTATGGCTCGACCAAACTCACTTGATACCGAAGCGTACCAAAAAGATGAGATTATCACCCACCGAGTCCCGTGGGATTACCCCCAGAAGAATAGCCCTTTTCACGGTTAGCTCTGCTCATTTGCCATTACAATGAAATCTGGCATGTATGTGAGGCAATTTCGGGCTATTTTTCAGTTTTAGCTCGAAATTGCCTCGCATCCACGTTGAATTACATTGTAATGCAAATGAGAAAAAACTAACCGTGAAAAAACTAACCGTGAAAAACTAACCGTTGAAAAGGGCTATTGGATGGGGCTGTGCAGCCCCCTTTCCAAAAATCTTCGATATTCCCCACTCTATTTATGACCTGACGAAAATTCGATACGCTATCTACGACCTGACCCTTAAATGAAAACCTGTTTCAGACCTACGATTTCATAGTTCCCTTAGTCAGACCAAACGTTTAAATTACCGTAAAATAATTTGAGCTTTTGTTGATTTTTTTTTCGATAATGATGAAAAAGTGAAAAACTTAATTAATCTATTTATGACCGAAACGGCTGAAAAAAAAAACATTTTGGGGCCATATATACCTATATAGGCCATGTAAGGGAGTAACCCCGAGCCACGGCGCTTCTTGCAGGGAAGCCAGAGGAACTTGTTCAATTGAAGGATTACGTATGATATGAGCCGAGTCCCGGGGGAGGGAGGGTATTCCCATATATGGGCTATATAGGTATGTGCCGCGGAATAGGGTATGGTTTTTGAGGCTCTCGGTCCTTAAATAGGGTATCTTTTTTTACCCTTTTGTTGCTGCGTTCCTGGTGTGGTCCTTAGATAGGGTAGATAAATTGTATTATCTATTTCCTCTTGCTAATACTGCAGTGTGAAAACGCCCGCCTAAACGGATGTTTGAGCCTTAAAAAGGGTATCAGTTTTCGCTTTCTTAGTCCTTATGTACCAGTCAATTCCAAAACCGCCCATCCGCCCCCGGGCAATCCCCGGGCATTTGACTCGCGTTAAGCTCCGTATAGTGGGGAATTTGACCCAAAATGAGGCCCACCTGGTGGGGCATTTGACTTTCCAGTCAAAACGTCTGTCAGCGGTCGGAAACAAAAGGATTTCGCAATTCTTTGCTTCAGCACGTGACGGGTCATTGCTCTTGTCGATTCCAAGTGGGTTTTTGCTGTTGTTGTCGTTTTATATAGTTATATCGTGGTATATGTCTTTGTTTAAAGCGTGGAGCGAAGGCAATCTGAACAAGAAATTCGTGGTGGCTGAAAATTTTGCAGAACTTGTTTCCAAAGGCAAGCGATTCTGTTTATTTCCAAAGGTAAGCAAATCTGTTTTCCCAGGAGGGTGGGGGATTTGCCCTCTTTGAAGCTCCTATGGGTGGGGCATTTGACCTTCTAAACGGCCAACATAGCGGGGAATTTGACCAAAATTTTTCAAAAAAGTCAAATGCCCGGGGGTTTGCCCGGTGGGGGGATGGGCGGTTTGGAATTGACCGGTACATTAAATAGGGTTAGGGTTCAAGAACCTTCGCGGCACACTCCTATCCAAAATTCTCGGGATACACCCCTCCCCCGGAGCCGAGTACTATGACCACTCTGAACAAAGAGTTTATTTACTGATTCAATATTTATTAGATTATCAGACGCAGAGTTCCAGAATTATTCATTCACTTCTGCCAAGTTAAACGTAGATTGCTTAGTTATTTACATTAGTTATCAGATTTATGGTAACTGAGACTTTTTCCCTACATCCATTTAAAAATATAAATCAATTAAAATGTAAAAGTGTCTATCAACAAAAATGACCTTGACAGATGATACTCTACCATGAAGGAGACCCATGTTTATACATTCAGTGATTTATGTACGGGCTGCTTGCATCGACGTTTCCCGCCATTAAGTGAGAAAACAGACGATAAAAGAGTTATTGCTTCCTGATTGGTGAAATATCCTGATTATTCACTCTTCATTTGCCTTCTACTTTAGCCTAACGTGGTTTTCTACTATACTTCGCTCTGAGGAACTCGAAAATAAAATTGAGAATAAAAAAACATATTCCATTGCCTCTTCTCATCTATTTTTTTTTTTTTTTTTTTTTTTTTTTTGCCTTTCTCAATATATGATGGCACAGAGAGATCATAAAGACATAATCCACATGAAGCTATGTACAGTTCTCAACTGGAAAATAATAATTAGTCATATCCCTTGGCCATTTAGAAAGTCTAAGAGATTCAGTTTCTCATTTACACTAACTAATCGAAAGTGAGGCTCGAACACATGCATAATATTTTTAAGTTGTATGGAGCTGTTATCTAATGCAGGCTGTAAAACCAGGACTGCCATAAAGTAATCGAGAAAAAAAACTGTTAGTCACGTGATGCACTGACAGAAAATATGCTGCTTGGACCAATCAGACAGCGAACAAGTAATAAGCATGTAGCTGGTGACAGACGTGATAACGTCGATTGACTTTACTTTTGCGACACCTAATTGGCGGAAAATAGAACACGTTCTTTGATTGGTTAAGTCAGATGCATACGGATTTGAGTCGGATTTTGAAAACTGGCCTAACAGACCGTAAAAGGAGCATTGTGCATCTTGAAAAGTTTAACCTAAGGTCTTCGTTTGTAATCCTCATTAATCTTCTCCATTCTTAACCAACCTTGTTCCTTTATAGTTTTTTTCCACTTGTTTGGTGTTTTTCTATCTTAGTAAACTGTTATTTTCAGGTTTCCTTAGACTTAAATGTAATTTCGTGCGTGGCCAAAAACACTCAAAATTAATACCGTAACAAAGCTCCTCTAAATTATACAACATGTCTTTAGGAGAGATGGCTGATAGTTTAATAGCGCACAAGATTCCTTATGCATATTTTCTAAGCAATTATTGTGTCTTGATTATATAAACTAAGAGTAAGCTGATTCATCAGCTGCTCGTAAAACTGACTCTTAAACTATGGTAATTTGGTTTTATCAACTGGGTTGATAATGAGAATTGGCCACCGTAAAGAGATTCGGAACGCGGCGGCTGACGTTTCGAGCGTTAGCCCTTCGTCGGAGCGAATCGAGGAATTGTGGGTTGTGTGTGGTTTATACACAGAAATATGGAGCTAAGCCAGGCACTAATCAATGTCGTAGCTCCATATTTCTGTATATAAACCACACACAACCCACAATTCCTCGATTCGCTCCGACGAAGGGCTAACGCTCGAAACGTCAGCTTCCAAATCTCTTTACGGTGGCTAATTCACATTATTAACCCAGTTGATAAAACCAAATTATCTTGTAATACTCCCACCGACGCAGCACCACAGTTTCTTTTGAAACTTACCCCCTTGACTCCTAAACTGACTCCTTTGTAAGTTTTAAAATGATTATTTCTCGGTTCCAGGCCTCATGGCCGCCCCCTCACCCAGTTCTCTTTCTTTACAGTTATAAAATCATGTACAATCAAGTTGCTTATTTTAGTAATCTTCGTTTTCTGCTGCAGTCTTTTCTAACAGTTTGATTGCTCTCCTTCTTCTTTTAAATGGTTTGTCGGAGAATGTGTTGTACATCTTCATTTGCAACCTGTATGAAAGATCCCAAACACACAGTAGCTGTTAGAACGAGTTTGATGAGTTTAGAAACAATCGGACGCCATTTATACAAAACCTGGTTTTAAAATTTGGTAAACAGTTGCTAAGAAAACACATTAGTTAGCGAGGACAAAAATGGTTACGATAAGGATAAACTTATATTCAAGTATGAGAGAGTTTGCAATAGGAAAATACAAAGAAGGAGAGGGGCTGAAGACAGGAACAAGTTGCAAACCATCTCTGTTCTTTGACAGATCTCACAATTACTCTACTGTAACTCATACCCGCAAGTTTTAGGATCCTTTGAGGGAACGACTGGTTTCTTCTTCAAAATCTTGGCGATGCAGTTCCTTAGTGTAAGATAACAGAAGTTCTTGTAAGCAATACCATTCATGCCGCATATTGGAGTGTCAAAAAGGCCCTCGTTGTTCTTGGGACAGGGCTCACAACCAGGAGGTGCTGAAACAGCAATAATCATGAATAGTAACAAATGCTAAAACCATTACAAACAGTGGCGATTATTTGCTATTTATCATTTGTTTATTTATTTATTTATTTATTTATTTAGTTATTTATTTATTTATTTATTTATTATTATTTTGGTATCAATCGATTTTGCAACTTTGAAACTTGTAATCTCTTGAATGCTTGGTTCGCCACTCTGTGACTGTAGAAATGTTATTTTCTTACCGTAAACGTTGTAATTTTTAAATTCAAATTAAGCACCTTCTTTAATTTAGTTGGTAGCCTGCGTGGTAGGCCGTAGAAAGGGAGGAGGAAAGTCAAAATGAGCGCGATCCTCCCGCGCTTTGCGCGCTCGTCTTTCCCCTTTCCCTCCCCTTCGGACGCCTGCCACGCAGGCTATTTAGTTGGTTAATGTTGTCAGAGGTTCGCGTAACCTCTTATTACAACAAAGATATTAGAGGGGTCAGATAACTAAAATCCAGCCGAGAGCTTCTTGAGGGAGTTGTTACTTTACTCTCATAGCGCCTCTCTCCACCCAGTTGTGTAAATGGACACCGTAACATTTATCATGCTGGTAATAACTCTGCTATGGACTAGCACCACACCCAGGAGGGAGTGGAAATACTCCTTGTCGCATAGCGCTACATAAAACCAACCTCGTTCACAGGGAGAAAAGCTGAGCCGGTATAAGACTGGGATAAATTCAGGTTATATGGGCCACTGACCTGACACCAGCGGCCCACAACTCAGTTTTTGGGTAAGTTTTTTTCAATAAGATATTTTTCAACCAGGCATAATAAATCTCTTGTTAACCAGGGCCGGGTTTTCGAAAACTGGTTAACGCAAACACAGGATTAAAGGTTAACCAAAGCATTAATTTTTCTGGTGTAAAAGGTGCAGTTTTTGCTTCTTATTTTTTGTTTAGTTTGAGACTACAGTCGAATAAGCTCCGGTTGCGACTACCGCTCGTAAGCGACCACCACTCCTCAGCGATCAGTTTACCAAAATACCAAAAGTTTCCAAGTCAAATCACTATATTTAGAACCTCTTGAAAGCGATCACCTCTTCTAAGCGACCGCGACCACCTTTAGATAAAAGTTTTTGTAAAATTTTCTTCGTTTTTAATCTCTCGTTGACAGATAATAGAGTGCAAATTGGATAATAAGGTGTTGCGGGAACCATCTAGCATTCTTGAGTAGTACAGGAGACGGAAATTATCAATGGGAAGTACAGGGTTTATATTCGAAATTGGCTTTACGCATAAATAAAACAACTAAAAACATGGGGAAAGTCTCCGTCTGCGGTACCATGTGCTGATGAGTAAATATTTTGACCCAACATGGTCTAATCTCTCGTAGGCGGCCACCTCCTCTAAGCGAGCACCGAAGCTTGACGTTTTGGGTGGTCGCTTGCTGGAGGTTCAACTGTAATCAAATTCAAAGTGAAGCGCAAACAATATAAACAGAAAACCTCCCTGAAAGGTTGCAAAATTGATATCCAAATTACCGTTAATTCCTGCTGTAGCTTAAGGCGGGGGTAAACATGAATAGGAGTTAAATTTGAAGTAATATTAAAAGGGAATTGTTAGGATTAAAATGGGTGACGCCCCCCAAAAGTGAGCCCCAGATTGGCAGGGGACTGTTTGGTGTCAATTTACTAATTCTTCACTTCAATGTCAGTTTTCCAACTCCATCAAACAAATCTTCAACATTTCATATTTTCCTCAATTAACCTATCTTTTGAGAAAAAAATCTTTTTCCCAAATTGCCCAAAAATGTTCACAAAACCGCCAAACAGTGGTTAAGGCGGGGGTCCACACGAAAGCCGTATTTTGGCTGTGTATTATGTTCAGTTTTAATGCAAATATCTTGTTTACGTTTCAAGCAATCAAGAATCTCTATGCTCATTTCACATATCTATGTTTTGGGTCGTTTTGTAAATGTTTTGGTGATTTTTAGGTATATTTGGAGTAATAGTTTCTCTCAAAAGATTACTACAATTTATGAGAATAGGAAATTTTGAAGATTTGGTGTTGTTTTAAAATTAGAGTTTGAAGTTAATAATTGGTAGATACACTCCAAACAGTTGCCCAGCAACCTGGGGTGCCATTGTGCGGTCGGGCAACTGTCAGGTGGTGTTCCATGACCCTTTTTTTCCCTTTCAACGTCTCTTTAAACTCTTTTAAACCAAAATTTCACTTAAATTTAGGTGTACCCCCGCCTTAAGGTCATTCCACTGAAATAGAACCTACACTGAGATTTTTCTTAAACTTCGCCAATTGATTGTTTATATTATAGGAAATTAAATTTGCGAATAAAAATGAGGGGTCCCTATGTTCGTTTAGGAGCAAGAGCACCTTGTTTATTCCATATAAATCCTTATAAAAGCACCATGATTATAGTCACGATTGCTTGCTAAATTCACGTTTCTGACGATTGTTTTTGCTCAACACTGAAAATTGGCTCATATTTATTTTACATAGAGAAATTTACTACTCAGTTCAAAACGACAGAAAAAAATGATAGGTCACCGTAGCCGTTTTCGAGAAAATGACGATTTACCTCTTCGGCGAGAGCCGTCATTTTCTAATGCGCGCGCGCTAATCACGCGTAAAATTATGCGCAATAGGGATGCGCAATGCAATACTGGGGAATGACCTTAATGAAATGAGCATAGAGATTTAGCGTTGTTTGAAACGTGACCGAGATATTGGCAGAAAGGCCGTGTAAAGCGACGTTAGAACAGCCTCTACCCTTACCCCCGCCTTAATCGGGCTTTGAACAACCCCAGTCAATTTGTTAATGACTTGACTGAATGGAATCGGATAATATCAACTCCCGCTGTCTTCTGGGATTGAATTCGAAACACGAATCTCAAGCCCGCGAGAAAGTGGGACGACGAAAGCTCGGACATCATATCAGAAAATGTCTCAGTTGAATATAATTGTGTTTTTGACACATTCATTTTACCCCCAACACATCAAGACAACAAATTAATAGAAATCACAGCTATAGCTTTTGAAAAACCATCGACAACATGTGGTGAACAATCATAATCAGAAATAAAACTGAGAATAAAATGACCGTTTTATAAAACGTTCTAAACAACAACTGAAGTTTAAGATCGCAACTGTACATGCCAGGTTAACTGACTGACTAATTATCTGAGTTGAAATTGCAGTCTAAAAGAGACTAAACTGAAATAACTTGAGATGATGTTAATTTCAAAATGCGACCGGTTTCGGCTGCTATTGACATGTACCCCATTGTGAAACACGGTAAGACGATGTAGTCACCAGACAAGAAATATCTCTCATGTCATGTTTTATCTCCTCGCCATAATCTGCGCTTATCTAAGGGGGAGGCCGTGGCTCGGACAAATGAAAGAGTCAAGAAATACCAATTACCTTTCTCTCCCCAGAAAGTATCGTGTCGAATTCCCCATGTCGAGAGCACCATGACAATTAAAATGGCCACGACAAATACGAAACGCCGTGATTCCCTCATATCTCAACTCATTTGTAACACAGACGAGTCAAAGGCAGGAACGGAGGCTAAGCTGCCTTACTGTCCTTGTTTAAGGGGATTTCCGACAAGTAAAACGAAGGTATTGACGTTTTACGCTCCCCTAACTCGATTCAACTTGTGAACAGGCATGCGTGTTCCGGTGGACAATGAATTTTTAAAGAAACGTGTCCCAAATAACCAGACGAGGTACATGTATACATCAATAAGTTGACAATGGTTGATTGTACAACAAAAGCGAGATTTACAAGAAAACATTTTGTAGGAAAACAGTTTTTTTAAAAAACTGGTGTAAAAGGGTGAAAACACAGCCGATCTAGAAGACGCAGACTGATATAAAACTATAGCGGGAACTGTTTAAGCAAGAATGCAATCGGGCGTGTTGTCTATTTGGTGAATATGTTGACTGATAATTCGCTGCTGAGAGAACGTTTTCTTAGATTATTGCCTAAATTCAGCGGACTGGTTGCATCGTTCCGTCGCCAAGGCAATAAAAATTTCGTAAAAATATCTAAAGGCAGTATTTTTGGCGTAGTTTTTGTCTTTTGTACTGGTCAATTGATTTCTTACAAGATCGCACAGTGCATGATCTTTCATAAGTTTCCGTCCGGAGTTGAAGTTTTACCAATAGCCTACGAAACAAATTTAATTCACGGTGGAAAATACTTTACAAGAAATGACAGTGATATGGTTTCTAAAAAAATGTCAGTTCTTAAGCAACTTCTTTTTTTCTGCATCTTTCCGTAACAGTCCTTAAAGCGACCAATTATTGCAAGTGAAAAATGTCGTGAAAACATATCATCAAGAGAACAGATGAACTGAAACGATGACCACACTAAGGTGTGGCTGGGTAAAATTTATGAATTGTTCAGCCTCCATTTTATTTATGCTTGTTTCGCGCGTCTGGAAAGACCTGGAAAGCCCATGCGATTAGCCTGTGTTAGAATGAAAGGGATTTACATCTTGCTGGTATTGATTTCCATGTTGTTTGGATTTACGGTGGACGACCTGTGTCACCAGGTAGGACTTCATGTTTGCCCATGCTAGGATTCAAACTTCTGCACCAATTCACCCCACTGATCATGAGGGAAATTTATGACCTGGAAAATTAGTTGTCAATCTGATTAGCTATATTCTAGCACCAGAATTCCGTTTAAATTAAATGACTTATATTTGTGTTTTTCATCTTATCCTATGATCCAACGTCTTCAAAAAGTTACGCGTTCGATCGTCAGGCCGGATTCGTTTCAGTAACGATGGATATAGCAAAACCAGGAAATATATTGTATGTTTGTGCAGTCACGCTTTGTTAGCTTTACGCAGAACATACAATTGTTTTTAAGCGTTTGTTTTCATATATTTATCTGATCAGGCGTTACTTGTCTGTTAACAATCGGAAAGAACCATTCAAGATAAATAGCCGGCCTACGATCGTCTTCTTGTTTGTCTTACGCCCCGTCCACACATATTCAGATATTTTTTTTAATCCGCAACTTTCTCTTCCCGGGTACGCCTGCCGTCCACCCGCATTCGGCGAATCCGGATATTTTTTAATCCGCTCTCCAGAGTGGAAAATAATAAATCCGCAACGAATCCGATAAAGCGTGGACGGCGCAATTTTTAAATCCGGAAAGAAAAATTGCGGAATCAAAATATCCAGATACGGGGGCCTTAGCTGCAAGCGAGCAAACGAGCGCGTGTGGTCGCAGAATGCAAACGGAATCTCAAAACCGTAGACTACAGAATCCAGCGCTTGCACATTCCCTAATGAGAACGTTAATAAACTCTAGTAACGCAGATACATGTATGATAAAGTCGGGCAATGCTCTTTTCAGGGGCACCCAACGAGAAACTTCGATGAAATATCTGTTCGGGAGAGTCTACCCGTTCTAAGACTTTCGGATAATGCATTGCCAAAAAGCTACTGATTTCTTACTAAAACATTACCTAAAAGATTCGCAACCAGAGAAATGCAGGGAAAAACAGTCCCTTAGATTTTCGGAAGGGATATCTTTGTAATTTCTGGCTCTAAAAAAGGTCGCCTAGCATTTTCGGGTAAGAAAAAAGTTCGCAGAGAAGTTCTTCGAAGGTAACGTTCAGCTAGCAAATTCTGAAATGGAAAGTTCATTCCCTAAAATTTTCGGGCACTTCAATCTTTAGCTAAGAAATCCGAACAGATCAAATTTTTCTAGCTGATTAAAACAACTCTTTAAACAGTCTTTAAATATTACAAGGAGCCCAGAAATATCCCTCAGAGGCTTTTTTGCTTAATTTGATCGTCGGGTGCCCCTGTCTTTTGAACTCTTTGATTGCTGAAGCGTGTAATTTGACTTCTCTTTTTTTATTATTTATTGAGACTGCGGCATCCAGTGTGTTGGTTCATTACCTCAATGTAATCTCCCCGGGCTGTTTGGCTTCCCAAAATGTACCGTACAGTTTGAGAAGTGCAAGTTTACCAAGCCACGACCGTTCAGACCTGGTGTCATGCTGCTCGGTGAATCTGACTGTTACTAACCAGATTACTAACAAGAGACAAGGAGCTTGTCAGAACAGGTAAGATGGTGATAAAACATAGTGAAATAAAAAAACAACTGGCTTGCACTAGTTATGTGAGGCGTGGCAGGTAGCTTGCTAGAAACCTGATCGAGGTGTCTAAGTTCGAGCGCTGACTGGGATCACGGTATTTATTGGGCAAGGCGTCTCTCCACTCAGGAGAATAGATGGGCACTGGCGGATTGAGAGACGACCCGGCAAAAATGCTTAGGCGGGGAGGGTACCTGAGACAACCTTGCATTTCAGACAGAGGTCCAGGGTATAAAAAGAAATTGAAGTTAGAAAAGATCCTTTTGGCGAGCCAGCAAACAAGTCATGTTGGAAACGTTTTATAGTTAAAACACTTCCCTGGCATTTATGAATCCTGTGCCAAATAAAGCATCTATCTATCTATCTATCTATCTATCTATCTATCTATCTATCTATCTATCTATCTATCTATCTATCTATCTATCTATCTATCTCTAGCTCTATCTATCTCTAGCTCTATCTATCGAAATCCTAGGGATGGGTGACAAAAGTAGTTGCTGCGCGTAGTTTATCTCTGGTCTTCCGAACAGAAGTGACTAAAGGAATATCGCCGCGTTCTGAGAATGCGCATGCAAGTTATACAGGACCGTTCTTGTTCCCAGAGCCTCCAAGGTCACGTAATCCGGTTAACGACATTTTAAAACCAGTGGTACTGGGGACGAGAACTCTCTTCTACCATCAGTGAGTTCCTCGCTCCAGTGTTCAACTCCAAATTAGAGAGGCACCTGGGGAAATGATCAGGGACTGGACAGGAGAGATGTTGAACTGGGTTATTATAATAAAAAAGCATTTTACTTAGAAATACTTATCACAGACTTTCTTTATGCAGGTGAAAAAGATCATTGTCAAGCCTGTTGCGGGAATTAGATTTTCTTCACCGCAAACGAAATCAGCGAAAAGAAATCAGCACATGATTGAGTAATGTGACTTTTCACTAAAAACAGTCACGTGATATAAAGAGACCCGCCACACATTAGAACAGCACACAAAATATCGTGTAATATCAGGCTAAATAAATTTCTGGGAATTCTGCAAAATCGTTCTAAATATCCTGTCAAAATCTCTGAACATCCCGATTTTTTGGATAATATCTGATATTGTTCTGCTGGTAATCTGACATTTTTTTGAATCCAACCTCGTTTACAGGACCTTTACCCAACCAGGGTAAAGGGCCCTGGGGACGAGATTGTTTTGAAACCTTAGATAGGAATCCGCTCGGATTTACCAAGGTTGGACTGGATTAATAAAACATCGTTTTATTAATCCAGAATATTTATAAATATTGCATACTGAGTTATTTTCTGAATGTCTCAAAAAGGTCGGTCATTTGGGCACGGGAACTGAGATACCACAAAAATATCGGTCGGCAGTATGAATTGTAATTAAATTAAAAGGACTGATTACGAAAAATAAATCACAGTATTGATGTTGAATTTGTTTCTTTGTGTGTTTGTGTGCAATTCTATATCATACATTAGCAACATTAAACTTTTTCCGGTCATTTGTTCTGCAGTAGGGAGTGAGATCAGTAGCCTGGGTGGGGTGGGGATATACTCCGTTTTACCGATTTTGCAACCTCGTTCCCAGGGTCTCTCGTCTTCCCGCCCTCCTGGCGGGACATGTAGAGGAGAGCCCCGAAGAACACTGAAGAACGACGTTCCATATTTTGGTATGATATGGGATAATCATCTGATTGGAAGGAATGAGAACGCATTTTAATTTCCTTACGATCTATCTGCAGCCGGAAAATTTGAGTGAAGACTGCAAATTAGCCGCCTCTCCAAGGATTTTTCAGGGGTTTTTTCGACCTCTTGTAACAAGAAAATCAAAGCAAATCCACAGGAAAATACTAAACTTTGTCATTATGTTTAACTGCCCGAAAAAAATTCGTTGTTGATACAAGGAAATGAAAATGTTGAATTGAAGAAGTGATGGATACTGAAAGTTAGCCAATAAAATCATCTATAATAAGCTAGTTAAAAAAGTGAAGGCGTCGAACGCACTCACAATCTTTGAATACTGCTAGTTATACGTGAATATACTATTTAACAAACAGAAAACGTGTGCCTTGTTTCTTTCTATGTGTTATAGAAACACGAGTGAAAGAGCAGAGCAAGAAATGCTGTGATAACACGAGCCGACAGGTGAGTGTTTCCACACTTTTTCGAGCTCTCCCAAACTTCCACGAGTGTTGCTTTAACTCGACAGAAACACAGAGGACATGCTTTCCATTTCTTTTAGAAAATTCCGCAACGAAAAAGAGAAAACAGCTTGTTTACAGAAATTGCTTGCGTCCTCATTACGTCAACAGCGTGCGCAAAGGCACAGAACTGGTTGCTAATAAAGAAAACAGTCTTGTGCCGGAGATATTTAGTCGAACCAGAATACTCAGCTCAAGATTGAATACTCAGCTAAAAACTGAAAGTGCAAAAAATTGTAGATCTTGCTATTAACAACTGAAGCAAAAGCCAATCGTTTCAAGAACCCTTTCATTGCATTATTTATGCATTATTTATTTATTTATTTATTCACGTATTTCGTCATTGCATCATACATGATGCATTTTAATATATTTGCATTCTTTTTGAAAGAAAGGAGTCGCAAAGCAATAGGGCTGTTTTGTGAATAATTTTGTTGACTTTTCGTATTTTTAATTTGAAAAAAATTTTTAAAATACTGATAAGGGAAAATAATGCGAAAGATAGCTGTATATTGCCCGAGAAATAACACACAAACTGCAGTAACATTCGACATACATGCATCTTCAGAAGTGACCGTTCAGCAGTAACAACTAAATTTTAAATTTAAGATAAATGAACGGACTAATAAACAATAAGATTTATAACAATGACAGAAGCTGAGGAACATTTGCACATCAATTAAAAGATGCAAACTAATGAAATAAAGCTTTTGGCTTCCAACATTAAACGATACACAAAATATATAAACTTGAGACAGTATTAAAATCGTATCTTTTAGACCTACCAGGCTAAAATGGTTTAAAAATAAAAGTCAACGGTTTACGAAATCGTAATTGCACTTTCGCATACAGCTGTCTGAAAAAAATAAATCGCGGTGTTCCACTTCAACCTCGGTGAGAAACTAAGGTGAAAAACAAATCAGTCAAGTTTCTTCGATTTTGCTGAATCATGCTCAATCATGCGGACTGAGAAGATAATCAATCCGTTATTGTGTGCATATCAGATTAGTGGGAGCTATAAAATAAACAACGTTTTACATATGCAATAGGCCCTGGGGGGTACCACTTAATTCGTGCACAAAAACAACAGTTTTATCATTCTTCTTTCACCACAGGTTGGCGTGTGTGTTCACCCAAAATGAAGCACTCGCGGTGCACGTTCAAGACGTCACTATTAAACAAACCTTTGTGACTTAAACAATTCTACTCTAGAAAATTTAACTTCCTCTGAAGAAGTCGTGCAGTAGCGCAAGTGCTCACCGCGCGCGCTCGGCCGAGCGCGAAATTAGCTGAATTTCATTCAACAACATGTCATTACCATGGAGTCTGGGAGCCAGTTTTGTGACAGTGCCGTCACGACACGTCGTGTAACTCGCGACGTTTCTAAAGAGTTGTTGCGGTTTTAAAAACAGTGAAAGGCACTTCGAATTTTTCCATCATGCAAGCCATCAATAATTTCTTATTAGAGGTCTCCCAAACGACCAGCTTCTCTATCGATAAGGTGCGTGGAATAACCGTATTGACTGACGTGCACAAAATAACGCGTGAAATTTTATCAACAGTATAAAGGAAGGAACTTCGTGTTGACTCAAGTTGACTCTGATCTGTTGCTAATTTTTTAGATTAACTTTGCATTTTGTATGTTATTATGCCTTCCTCTTGGACTGGTGTTTCGGATCGCTTTTCATCCAGACTGTGTTTCCACGACTACAAGGAGAGCAGTTGGACTCATCTGGGGTTTTTCAATAGCGTTCTTTTGTTATGGCTGGTAAGCTCTTACTATATGTTGCTCATTTGCTTTATTGCTAGACGTTCCCAAAGCTTAGTCCTTCTCGCTTCGTTGTGACTGTCATAAGGGCGGATCGCGAGTCACTGGTAGTCAGCTAGTTTAAATCTACTGCTGTCTTAACGAATATGACGAGCAAATATTTACCAGAGCAGAAAGACCCCGTTGGGTGGAGAAATTTCGAAAGTGAATTAGATAATGGCTGGGTAAAACAAAAAAACCGTTGGGATCGTAACTCAGACACTGTTCTCATAAAATCAACTGGGTCCTCCAACGGGTGGAAATTTGTGAGAGATCAAAGGTAAAAAAACCTGCATATATGCATGATGTTCAAAGTCCAAGTCACGCCGCCGATTTGAGGATTATAGCGTTTACGGCACCTTTGTTCTTCCTCGAGTCTTTGTTTTATTATTTTACGTGTAATGAGAGCTAATTTTATTTCAAAACCCCCGCCGTTTCAAGATACTTCTCTAATGGAAAATAACGTTAAGAAAATCACACACAAATAGACATTTGACATAATATGATTTTAACCTTTCATTCCGCTTGTCAACATCGCTACGTGTCTATTAAATAATGGTCCGCCTAAAAATCAGCGAGGACAAGCAGCAAAAGTAATTTTAAAAAACTAAACTGGTATTACGGTATTTTTGTCGCAATTGTTTTGTTAATTTTACTCAGACTGCTCGTAATCAAAGGAACATGACTCTGGATTGGAAAAGTGTAGAGATATTGGTTATTTCCCCTGTGATTTTATTCTGCTCGCAATTTGGTTGAATTCTCTTATTTTCCTGAAAAAATTAAAATGGTTCTTTGCGTCTTGCAGACTATCGCCTACAGCAAGCTTATTTCCCACAAGCAACGTGGTTCTTTTAAAACAAATGGAAGTTTCGCTATTGTTTTCGCCTAGCGCCTGGAAAGATCCTGTCATGAATGAACAAATAGAATTGTCACGTTACGGCTCTTCCGTGACGGTCTCTTTGTAACATTACCAGTTCTCTTCAAGTTCGACTGCTTATTGTAATTTTAATACTGCATTATCTCTGCTTTTCAAGGCCTGGCCAAGATACTTTTCGACTAAGAAACATACAAAACGTTATTTGTTCCACCCAAAACAAATAATAATTTTTCTCTAGACTCAGAGATAATTTTAAAAATAGGAAAGATATCAGTGACGTCACTTATTGTTATTAATTTGCCAACCAGAGAACTATTGGCTGGTGAAACAAAGAATTCTTTTGTTTAACGTTTTCAACATTTAAATAACAAAAACAATGTTTGTAAACAAATATTTCGCTAGAGGAAAGTTAAATTAGAGATTGATGGCTGAGCAAAATTCGCGAAAGATTCTCTCAGGTTAAATTTTAAAACATGAATAAACAAAAGGATAAATGGTTGTAAAATACGAAACCATACTTCTTTGCTAGGTGCTTAGTTGTCTGTTCTGCTACAACTGGATCAGTATTCGTTTAATACTAAAAAGCACAGACTCCTTATTTTTTTTATAAAAGTATGTTTTATAATAACAAAATTGGCGAAATTTTAAGATTGTTTTAAGAATAAACTCGAGGCTGAAAAGAATATATAATGTGTTAAAAATATGTAAATACGATACAATTATATTACCTTCAAATCGGCAATTTCCTTCAAATTTCGATTTTTCGGTTTAAGGCCTGGTTTAAACGTCGCATTTTACATGCGCCGAATCGAATTGCCAAGTTAAATGCATGTAAAATGCGACGTCTAAATCGAATATTCGACTGAAGTAAACCCCGCATTTTACATGTGCCGAATGGAATTGAAATTATGTAAATAATTTGTGTTTGCTCCAATGGGAATTTAAAACACGTTGCTCGCGCTCAGCAATTTTATTCGGCAAAGTAATGCGACGTTTAAATCAAATCAGCCGAATGTATTCATTCCAGTCGACTAAAATTAGTATTTGATTCGGCGCATGTAAAATGCGACGTTTAAACCAGGCCTAAGTAATGATCCAAATGAGATCTTTAATCTAAAAAAGAAATCATTGGCAAAGAAATAGCGGTTTCAAGTTTTGGCCGGAAATTACCCGTCTGATTGACATAGTTGGCGCTGTGTTCTGGAATCAATGTTTTCACTTGAAGCGGACACTGTAAAGAGCCAAAACTCATAGGGAATTTGGCCGATTGCCCCCAAATTTTGACAGTAGGTAGATTAACACATAAACAACAAACATGTGTCTGCGAATTTTTTTCTTTCGAAATATTTTTTCTATGAGAGCGATTTTTGTACAAACACTTCACATTTTCCTATTAAATCCTATTTCCAAAATTAAACGTTCCATAACTTTTCACTGTAACTGAGTATGGCAAAACGCAGACATGTTTTTCAGCGCTTAATTTGGGTCCGGAAACTGAGGATCAAATTAAACTAACAAAAGACAAAATTCGCTTTGACTTGTAGCTTTGAAAAAGTGATTCGGACGCTGGCATTTAGAAGTCGTGCAAAATTCGACAATTCATTTTATTTTAAAGTTATTGGCTTTAATTTTATATAGTGGTTTAGATATCTACAGTTTAAACTGTCCGCGCTACATTGCTTGGACGCGAGACACCCCTGAAGGTATGCGGTAACCTTAAAGGCCGCCGCACCCTAGCCGATTTTTTGTCGGCCGACAAAAAATCTTCACTTGTTGCCTATAGGTTTTTGTACAATATGCAAACATTTTTCGCGTATTTTAGTGAGGCAAAAGCATGAAGAATTATTCGAGCATTTTAGTGGCATTTTCCGGAAAATGAAAATTTTTTGAAACAAAACAGCAAAAACGAACGATAAAATCCGACGTTTCGGAGTAGTCATGACTCCATTATCAACAGGGCCGTAGCCAGAAAAAAACTTGTGACTGAGGCAATCGGTCCAGGAAAAACTTAAGACTGAGGCAATCGATCCATGATTGAGTTCTGTTATGATGACTATAAACAACAAAAGCGAAAGAAATGACGGAGGCAAGTGCCTCGGTTGACCTATTAAGTAGTAACGGTCCAAATCAAAGAAAAATTATAACAGACAATGCAAATTACAACATTAAAGCGATTTTGGCGCGAAGAATTTAAAAAAAAAGGGTGCGAAGATTACGAAAATACTTTCGCACGAATGGAGTAGGCTTTTGTACATTATGCTTTTATTTCCCATTAAAATGCTCCACCTTTATGCTCCATTTTTTCCTCTAAAATGCTCGGTTTTCCCCAAAAAGTCAGTAAAATGC